>CM059475.1:6704267-6734790 GCA_030408155.1 Lophura swinhoii
CTTCAAATAGGACCTTTTCACCCTGTAATGCCTGTGTTATCCCCAAAATAGGACAGTTTCTTCCAGAAATGCCACATTTCTCCCAAATATATCACATCTTCTCCAAGAAATACCAGGTTTACCCCTGGAAATAGGACCTTTCTCCCACAAATACCTGTTTTATCCCCAAAATAGGACCGTTTCTTCCAGAAATGCCACATTTCTCCCAAATATATCACCTCTTCTCCAAGAAATACCAGCTTTCCCCCTTCAAATAGGACCTTTTCACCCACAAATACCTCTTTTATCCCCAAAATAGGACAGTTTCTTCCAGAAATGCCACATTTCTCCCAAATATATCACATCTCCTCCATGAAATGCCAGGTTTCCCCCTTCAAATAGGACATTTTCACCCACAAATACCTGTTTTATCACCAAAACAGGTCGTTTTCTTCCAGAAATGCCACATTTCTCCCAAATAGATCACATCTTCTCCAAGAAATACCAGGTTTCCCCCTTCAAATAGGACCTTTTCACCCACAAATACCTCTTTTATCCCCAAAAGAGGACAGTTTCTTCCAGAAATGCCACATTTCTCCCAAATATATCACATCTTCTCCAAGAAATACCAGCTTTCCCCCTTCAAATAGGACCTTTTCACCCACAAATACCTGTTTTATCCCCAGAAGAGGACAGTTTCTTCCAGAAATGCCACATTTCTCCCAAATATATCACATCTCCTCCAAGAAATACCAGCTTTCCCCCTTCAAATAGGACCTTTTCACCCATAAATACCTCTTTTATCCCCAAAATAGGACAGTTTCTTCCAGAAATGCCACATTTCTCCCAAATATATCACATTCTCTCCAAGAAATACCAGGTTTCCCCCTTCAAATAGGACCTTTTCACCCACAAATACCTCTTTTATCCCCAAAATAGGACAGTTTCTTCCAGAAATGCCACATTTCTCTCAAGTATATCACATCTCCTTCAAGAAATACCAGCTTTCCCCCTTCAAATAGGACCTTTTCACCCACAAATACCTGTTTTATCCCCAGAAGAGGACAGTTTCTTCCAGAAATGCCACATTTCTCCCAAGTATATCACATCTCCTCCAAGAAATACCAGGTTTCCCCCTTCAAATAGGACCTTTTCAACCACAAATACCTCTTTTATGCCCAAAATAGGACAGTTTCTTCCAGAAATGCCACATTTCTCCCAAATAGATCACATCTTCTCCAAGAAATACCAGGCCTCCCCCTTCAAATTGGACATTTTCACCCTGTAATACCTGTTTTATCCCCAAAAGAGGACATTTTCTTCCTGACATGCCACATTTCTCCCAAATATATCACACCTTCTCCAAGAAATACCAGGTTCCCCCTTCAAATAGGACCTTTTCACCCACAAATACCTCTTTTATCCCCAAAAGAGGACAGTTTCTTCCAGAAATGCCACATTTCTCCCAAATATATCACATCTTCTCCAAGAAATACCAGGCCTCCCCCTTCAAATAGGACCTTTTCAAACACAAATACCTCTTTTATCCCCAAAATAGGGCAGTTTCTTCCAGAAATGCCACATTTTGCCCAAATATATCACATCTTCTCCACGAAATACCGGGTTTCCCTCTTCAAATAGGACCTTTTCACCCACAAATACCTCTTTTATCCCCAAAATAGGACAGTTTCTGCCAGAAAGGCCACATTTCGCCCAAATATATCACATCTTCTCCAAGAAATACCAGGGTTCCCCCTTCAAATAGGACCTTTTCACCCACAAATACCTGTTTTATCCCCAAAAGAGGACAGTTTCTTCCAGAAAGGCCACATATCACCCAGATATATCACATCTTCACCAAGAAATACCAGGTTTCTCCCTTCAAATAGGACCTTTTCACCCACAAATACCTCTTTTATCCCCAAAATAGGACAGTTTCTTCCAGAGATGCCAGATTTCTCCCAAATAGATCACATCCTCTCCAAGAAATTCGGGGTTTACCCCTTCAAATAGGAACTTTTCTCCCACAAATACCTCTTTTATCCGCAAAGTAGGACGTTTTCTTCCAGAAATGCCAGATTTCTCCCAAATATATCACATCTTCTCCAAGAAATACCAGTTTTCCCCCTTCAAATAGGAACTTTTCACCCACAAATACCTCTTTTATCCCCAAAATAGCTCAGTTTCTTCCAGAAAGGCCACATATCTTCCAAATATATCACATCTCCTCCAAGGAATACCAGGTTTCCCTCTTGAAATAGGACCTTTTCACCCACAAATACCTCTTTTATCCCCAAAATAGGACAGTTTCTTCCAGAAAGGCCATATTTCTCCCAAATAGATCACATCTTCTCCAAGAAATACCAGGCCTCCCCCTTCAAATAGGACCTTTTCAAACACAAATACCTTTTTTATCCCCAAAATAGGGCAGTTTCTTCCAGAAATGCCACATTTCGCCCAAATATATCACATCTTCTCCACGAAATACCGGGTTTCCCTCTTCAAATAGGACCTTTTCACCCACAAATACCTCTTTTATCCCCAAAATAGGACAGTTTCTGCCAGAAAGGCCACATTTCGCCCAAATATATCACATCTTCTCCAAGAAATACCACGTTTCCCCCTTCAAATAGGACCTTTTCACCCACAAATACCTGTTTTATCCCCAAAAGAGGACAGTTTCTTCCAGAAAGGCCACATATCACCCAGATATATCACATCTTCACCAAGAAATACCAGGTTTCTCCCTTCAAATAGGACCTTTTCACCCACAAATACCTCTTTTATCCCCAAAATAGGACAGTTTCTTCCAGAGATGCCAGATTTCTCCCAAATAGATCACATCCTCTCCAAGAAATTCGGAGTTTACCCCTTCAAATAGGAACTTTTCTCCCACAAATACCTCTTTTATCCGCAAAGTAGGACGTTTTCTTCCAGAAATGCCAGATTTCTCCCAAATATATCACATCTTCTCCAAGAAATACCAGCTTTCCCCCTTCAAATAGGACCTTTTCACCCACAAATACCTCTTTTATCCCCAAATTAGGACAGTTTCTTCCAGAAATGCCACATTTCTCCCAAATATATCACATCTTCTCCAAGAAATACCAGCTTTCCCCCTTCAAATAGGACCTTTTCACCCACAAATACCTCTTTTATCCCCAAAATAGGACAGTTTCTTCCAGAAATGCCACATTTCTCCCAAATATATCATATCTCCTCCAAGAAATAGCAGCTTCACCCCTTCAAATAGGACCTTTTCACCCACAAATACCTCTTTTATCCCCAAAAGAGGAAAGTTTCTTCCAGAAATGCCACATTTCTCCCAAATATATCACATCTTCTCCAAGAAATACCAGGGTTCCCCCTTCAAATAGGACCTTTTCACCCACAAATACCTCTTTTATCCCCAAAATAGGACAGTTTCTTCCAGAAAGGCCACATATCTCCCAAATATATCACATCTCCTCCAAGGAATACCAGGTTTCCCCCTTGAAATAGGAACTTTTCACCCACATATACCTCTTTGATCCCCAAAAGAGGACAGTTTCTTCCAGAAATGCCACATTTCTCCCAAATATATCACATCTTCTCCAAGAAATACCAGCTTTCCCCCTTCAAATAGGACCTTTTCAAACAAAAATACGTCTTTTATCCCCAAAATAGGACAGTTTCTTCCAGAAATGCCACATTTTGCCCAAATATATCACATCTTCTCCACGAAATACCAGGTTTCCCCCTTCAAATAGGACCTTTTCACCCACAAATACCTCTTTGATCCCCAAAATAGGACAGTTTCTTCCAGAAATGCCACATTTCGCCCAAATATATCACATCTTCTCCAAGAAATACCAGGTTTCCCCCTTCAAATAGGACCTTTTCACCCACAAATACCTCTTTTATCCCCAAAATAGGACAGTTTCTTCCAGAAATGCCACATTTCTACCAAATATACCACATCTTCTCCAAGAAATACCAGGATTCCTCCTGATATAGGACCTTTTCACCCACAAATACCTCTTTTATCCCCAAAAGAGGACAGTTTCTTCCAGACATGCCACATTTCTCCCAAATATATCACATCTTCTTCAAGAAATACCAGCTTTCCCCCTTCAAATAGGACCTTTTCAAACACAAATACCTCTTTTATCCCCAAAACAGGACTGTTTCTTCCAGAAATGCCAGATTTCTCCCAAATATACCACATCTTCTCCAAGAAATACCAGGTTTCCCCCTTCAACTAGGACCTTTTCACCCACAAATACCACTTTTATCCCCAAAATAGGACAGTTTCTTCCAGAAATGCCACATTTCTCCCAAATAGATCACATCTTCTCCAAGAAATACCAGCTCTCCCCATGGAAATAGGAGCTTTTCACCCACAAATACCTCTTTTATCCCAAAATAGGACAGTTTCTTCCTGACATGCCAGATTTCTCCCAAATATATCACATCTCCACCAAGAAATACCATCTTTCCCCCTTCAAATAGGACCTTTACACCCACAAATACCTCTTTTATCCCCAAAAGAGGACAGTTTCTTCCAGACATGCCACATTTCTCCCAAATATATCACATCTTCTCCAAGAAATACCAGCTTTCCCCCTTCAAATAGCACCTTTTCACCCACAAATACCTGTTTTATCACCAAAATAGGTCGTTTTCTTCCAGAAATGCCAGATTTCTCCCAAATATACCACATCTTCTCCAAGAAATACCAGCTTTCCCCCTTCAAATAGGACCTTTTCACCCACAAATACCTCTTTTATCCCCAAAATAGGACAGTTTCTTCCAGAAATGCCACATTTCTCCCAAATAGATCAAATCTTCTCCAAGAAATACCAGCTTTCCCCCGTCAAATAGGACTTTTTCACCCACAAATACCAGCCTTCTCCCCCGAAATTGGACATTTTCTTCCTGACATGCCAGATTTCTCCCAAATACATCACATCTTCTCCAAGAAATACCAGGTTTCCGCCTTCAAATAGGACCTTTTCACCCACAAATACCTCTTTTATACACAAAATAGGACAGTTTCTTCCAGACATGCCAGATGTTTCCCAAATATATCACATCTTCTCCAAGAAATACCAGGATTCCTCCTGAAATAGGACTTTTTCTCCCACAAATACCTGTTTCATCCCCAAAAAAGACATTTCCTTCCAGAAATGCCAGATTTCTCCCAAATGTATCACATCTTCTCCAAGAAATACCAGGATTCCTCCTGAAATAGGACATTTTCACCCACAAATACCTCTTTTATCCCCAAAATAGGACAGTTTCTTCCTGACATGCCATATTTCTCCCAAATATATCACATCTTCTCCAAGAAATACCAGGTTTCCCCCTTCAAATAGGACCTTTTCACCCACAAATACCTCTTTTATCCCCAAAATAGGACAGTTTCTTCCAGAAATGCCAGATTTCTCACAAATCTATCACATCTTCTCCAAGAAATACCAGGTTTCCCCCTGGAAATAGGACCTTTTCACCCACAAATACCTGTTTTATCCCCAAAATAGGACAGTTTCTTCCAGAAATGCCACATTTCTCCCAAATCTATCACATCTTCTCCAAGAAATACCAGGTTTCCACCTTGAAATAGGACCTTTTCACCCACAAATACCTCTTTTATCCCCAAAAGAGGACAGTTTCTTCCAGAAATGCCACATTTCTCCCAGATATTTAAGATCTTCTCCAAGAAATACCAGGTTTCCCCCTTCAAATAGGACCTTTTCTCCCACAAATACCTCTTTTATCCCCAAAATAGGACAGTTTCTTCCAGAAATGCCACATTTCTCCCAAATATATCACATCTTCTTCAAGAAATACCAGGTTTCCCCCTTCAAATAGGACCTTTTCACCCACAAATACCTCTTTTATCCCCAAAATAGGACAGTTTCTTCCAGAAATGCCACATTTCTCCCAAATATATCACATCTTCTCCAAGAAATACCAGCTTTCCCCCTTCAAATAGGACCTTTTCACCCTCAAATACCTCTTTTATACCCAAAAGAGGACAGTTTCTTCCAGAAATGCCAGATTTCTCCCAAATATAGCACATCTTCTCCAAGAAATAACAGGATTCCTCCTGAAATAGGAACTTTTCACCCACAAATACCTCTTTGATCCCCAAAATAGGACAGTTTCTTCCAGACATGCCAGATTTCTCCCAAATATATCACATCTTCTCCACGAAATACGAGCTTTCCCCCTTCAAATAGGACCTTTTCGAACACAAATACCTCTTTTATCCCAAAATAGGACAGTTTCTTCCAGAAATGCCACATTTCTCCCAAATAGATCACATCTTCTCCAAGAAATACCAGGCCTCCCCCTTCAAATAGGACCTTTTCAAACACAAATACCTCTTTTATCCCCAAAATAGGACAGTTTCTTCCAGAAATGCCACATTTCGCCCAAATATATCACATCTTCTCCACGAAATACCGGGTTTCCCCCTTCAAATAGGACCTTTTCACCCACAAATACCTCTTTTATCCCCAAAATAGGACAGTTTCTTCCAGAAATGCCACAATTCGCCCAAATATATCACATCTTCTCCAAGAAATACCAGCTTTCCCCCTTCAAATAGGACCTTTTCACCCACAAATACCTCTTTTATACCCAAAATAGGACAGTTTCTTCCAGAAAGGCCACATTTCTCCCAAATATATCACATCTTCACCAAGAAATACCAGGTTTCCCCTGGAATTGGCACATTTTCTCCCACAAATACCTGTTTGATCCCCAAAATAGGACAGTTTCTTCCAGAAAGGCCACATTTCTCCAAAAAATACCACATCTTCTCCAAGAAATTCCACGTTTCCCCCTTCAAATAGGACCTTTTCACCCACAAATATCTGTTTTATCCCCAAAAGAGGACAGTTTCTTCCAGAAAGGCCACATATCACCCAAATATATCTCATCTCCTCCAAGGAATACCAGGTTTTCCCCTTCAAATAGGACCTTTTCACCCACAAATACCTCTTTTATCCCCAAAATAGGACAGTTTCTTCCAGAGATGCCAGATTTCTCCCAAATAGATCACATCTCCTCCAAGAATTTCCGGGTTTACCCCTTCAAATAGGACCTTTTCTCCCACAAATACCTCTTTTATCCGCAAAGTAGGACGTTTTCTTCCAGAAATGCCAGATTTCTCCCAAATATATCACATCTTCTCCAAGAAATACCAGCTTTCCCCCTTCAAATAGGACCTTTTCACCCACAAATACCTCTTTTATCCCCAAATTAGGACAGTTTCTTCAGGAAATGCCACATTTCTCCCAAATATATCACATCTTCTCCAAGAAATACCAGCTTTCCCCCTTCAAATAGGACCTTTTCACCCACAAATACCTCTTTTATCCCCAAAAGAGGACAGTTTCTTCCAGAAACGCCACATTTCTCCCAAATATACCACATCTTCTCCAAGAAATACCAGTTTTCCCCCTTCAAATAGGAACTTTTCACCCACAAATACCTCTTTTATCCCCAAAATAGCTCAGTTTCTTCCAGAAAGGCCACATATCTTCCAAATATATCACATCTCCTCCAAGGAATACCAGGTTTCCCTCTTGAAATAGGACCTTTTCACCCACAAATACCTCTTTTATCCCCAAAATAGGACAGTTTCTTCCAGAAATGCCATATTTCTCCCAAATAGATCACATCTTCTCCAAGAAATACCAGGCCTCCCCCTTCAAATAGGACCTTTTCAAACACAAATACCTCTTTTATCCCCAAAATAGGACAGTTTCTTCCAGAAATGCCACATTTCGCCCAAATATATCACATATTCTCCACGAAATACCAGGTTTCCCTCTTCAAATAGGACCTTTTCACCCACAAATACCTCTTTTATCCCCAAAATAGGACAGTTTCTTCCAGAAATGCCACATTTCGCCCAAATAGATCTCATCTTCTCCAAGAAATACCAGCTTTCCCCCTTCAAATAGGACCTTTTCACCCACAAATACCTCTTTTATACCCAAAATAGGACAGTTTCTTCCAGAAAGGCCACATTTCTCCCAAATATACCACATCTTCTCCAAGAAATACCAGGTTTCCCCCTTCAAATAGGACCTTTTCACCCACAAATACCTGTTTTATCCCCAAAAGAGGACAGTTTCTTCCAGAAAGGCCACATATCACCCAAATATATCACATCTCCTCCAAGGAATACCAGGTTTCCCCCTTCAAATAGGACCTTTTCACCCACAAATACCTCTTTTATCCCCAAAATAGGACAGTTTCTTCCAGAGATGCCAGATTTCTCCCAAATAGATCACATCCTCTCCAAGAAATTCGGGGTTTACCCCTTCAAATAGGACCTTTTCTCCCACAAATACCTCTTTTATCCGCAAAGTAGGACGTTTTCTTCCAGAAATGCCAGATTTCTCCCAAATATATCACATCTTCTCCAAGAAATACCAGGGTTCCCACTTCAAATAGGACCTTTTCACCCACAAATACCTCTTTTATCCCCAAATTAGGACAGTTTCTTCCAGAAATGCCACATTTCTCCCAAATATATCACATCTTCTCCAAGAAATACCAGCTTTCCCCCTTCAAATAGGACCTTTTCACCCACAAATACCTCTTTTATCCCCAAAAGAGGACAGTTTCTTCCAGAAATGCCACATTTCTCCCAAATATATCACATCTCCTCCAAGAAATAGCAGCTTTCCCCCTACAAATAGGACCTTTTCACCCACAAATACCTCTTTTATCCCCAAAAGAGGAAAGTTTCTTCCAGAAATGCCACATTTCTCCCAAATATATCACATCTTCTCCAAGAAATACCAGGGTTCCCCCTTCAAATAGGACCTTTTCACCCACAAATACCTCTTTTATCCCCAAAATAGGACAGTTTCTTCCAGAAAGGCCACATATCTCCCAAATATATCACATCTCCTCCAAGGAATACCAGGTTTCCCCCTTGAAATAGGAACTTTTCACCCACAAATACCTCTTTGATCCCCAAAATAGGACAGTTTCTGCCAGAAAGGCCACATTTCGCCCAAATATATCACATCTTCTCCAAGAAATACCACGTTTCCCCCTTCAAATAGGACCTTTTCACCCACAAATACCTGTTTTATCCCCAAAAGAGGACAGTTTCTTCCAGAAAGGCCACATATCACACAGATATATCACATCTTCACCAAGAAATACCAGGTTTCTCCCTTCAAATAGGACCTTTTCACCCACAAATACCTCTTTTATCCCCAAAATAGGACAGTTTCTTCCAGAGATGCCAGATTTCTCCCAAATAGATCACATCCTCTCCAAGAAATTCGGGGTTTACCCCTTCAAATAGGACCTTTTCTCCCACAAATACCTCTTTTATCCGCAAAGTAGGACGTTTTCTTCCAGAAATGCCAGATTTCTCCCAAATATATCACATCTTCTCCAAGAAATACCAGCTTTCCCCCTTCAAATAGGACCTTTTCACCCACAAATACCTCTTTTATCCCCAAATTAGGACAGTTTCTTCCAGAAATGCCACATTTCTCCCAAATATATCACATCTTCTCCAAGAAATACCAGCTTTCCCCCTTCAAATAGGACCTTTTCACCCACAAATACCTCTTTTATCCCCAAAATAGGACAGTTTCTTCCAGAAATGCCACATTTCTCCCAAATATATCACATCTTCTCCAAGAAATACTAGGTTTCCCACTTCAAATAGGACCTTTTCACAAAGAAATACCTCTTTTATCCCCAAAAGAGGAAAGTTTCTTCCAGAAATGCCACATTTCTCCCAAATATATCACATCTTCTCCAAGAAATACCAGGGTTCCCCCTTCAAATAGGACCTTTTCACCCACAAATACCTCTTTTATCCCCAAAATAGGACAGTTTCTTCCAGAAAGGCCACATATCTCCCAAATATATCACATCTCCTCCAAGGAATACCAGGTTTCCCCCTTGAAATAGGAACTTTTCACCCACATATACCTCTTTGATCCCCAAAAGAGGACAGTTTCTTCCAGAAATGCCACATTTCTCCCAAATATATCACATCTTCTCCGAGAAATACCAGCTTTCCCCCTTCAAATAGGACCTTTTCAAACAAAAATACGTCTTTTATCCCAAAAATAGGACAGTTTCTTCCAGAAATGCCACATTTTGCCCAAATATATCACATCTTCTCCACGAAATACCAGGTTTCCCCCTTCAAATAGGACCTTTTCACCCACAAATACCTCTTTGATCCCCAAAATAGGACAGTTTCTTCCAGAAATGCCACATTTCGCCCAAATATATCACATCTTCTCCAAGAAATACCAGGTTTCCCCCTTCAAATAGGACCTTTTCACCCACAAATACCTGTTTTATCCCCAAAATAGGACAGTTTCTTCCAGAAATGCCACATTTCTACCAAATATACCACATCTTCTCCAAGAAATACCAGGATTCCTCCTGATATAGGACCTTTTCACCCACAAATACCTCTTTTATCCCCAAAAGAGGACAGTTTCTTCCAGACATGCCACATTTCTCCCAAATATATCACATCTTCTTCAAGAAATACCAGCTTTCCCCCTTCAAATAGGACCTTTTCAAACACAAATACCTCTTTTATCCCCAAAACAGGACTGTTTCTTCCAGAAATGCCAGATTTCTCCCAAATATACCACATCTTCTCCAAGAAATACCAGGTTTCCCCCTTCAACTAGGACCTTTTCACCCACAAATACCACTTTTATCCCCAAAATAGGACAGTTTCTTCCAGAAATGCCACATTTCTCCCAAATAGATCACATCTTCTCCAAGAAATACCAGCTCTCCCCATGGAAATAGGACCTTTTCACCCACAAATACCTCTTTTATCCCCAAAATAGGACAGTTTCTTCCTGACATGCCAGATTTCTCCCAAATATATCACATCTCCACCAAGAAATACCATCTTTCCCCCTTCAAATAGGACCTTTACACCCACAAATACCTCTTTTATCCCCAAAAGAGGACAGTTTCTTCCAGACATGCCACATTTCTCCCAAATATATCACATCTTCTCCAAGAAATACCAGCTTTCCCCCTTCAAATAGGACCTTTTCACCCACAAATACCTGTTTTATCACCAAAATAGGTCGTTTTCTTCCAGAAATGCCAGATTTCTCCCAAATATACCACATCTTCTCCAAGAAATACCAGCTTTCCCCCTTCAAATAGGACCTTTTCACCCACAAATACCTCTTTTATCCCCAAAATAGGACAGTTTCTTCCAGAAATGCCACATTTCTCCCAAATAGATCAAATCTTCTCCAAGAAATACCAGCTTTCCCCCGTCAAATAGGACTTTTTCACCCACAAATACCAGCCTTCTCCCCCGAAATTGGACATTTTCTTCCTGACATGCCAGATTTCTCCCAAATACATCACATCTTCTCCAAGAAATACCAGGTTTCCGCCTTCAAATAGGACCTTTTCACCCACAAATACCTCTTTTATACACAAAATAGGACAGTTTCTTCCAGACATGCCAGATGTTTCCCAAATATATCACATCTTCTCCAAGAAATACCAGGATTCCTCCTGAAATAGGACTTTTTCTCCCACAAATACCTGTTTCATCCCCAAAAAAGACATTTCCTTCCAGAAATGCCAGATTTCTCCCAAATGTATCACATCTTCTCCAAGAAATACCAGGATTCCTCCTGAAATAGGACATTTTCACCCACAAATACCTCTTTTATCCCCAAAATAGGACAGTTTCTTCCAGACATGCCATATTTCTCCCAAATATATCACATCTTCTCCAAGAAATACCAGGTTTCCCCCTTCAAATAGGACCTTTTCACCCACAAATACCTCTTTTATCCCCAAAATAGGACAGTTTCTTCCAGAAATGCCAGATTTCTCACAAATCTATCACATCTTCTCCAAGAAATACCAGGTTTCCCCCTGGAAATAGGACCTTTTCACCCACAAATACCTGTTTTATCCCCAAAATAGGACAGTTTCTTCCAGAAATGCCACATTTCTCCCAAATCTATCACATCTTCTCCAAGAAATACCAGGTTTCCACCTTGAAATAGGACCTTTTCACCCACAAATACCTCTTTTATCCCCAAAAGAGGACAGTTTCTTCCAGAAATGCCACATTTCTCCCAGATATTTAAGATCTTCTCCAAGAAATACCAGGTTTCCCCCTTCAAATAGGACCTTTTCTCCCACAAATACCTCTTTTATCCCCAAAATAGGACAGTTTCTTCCAGAAATGCCACATTTCTCCCAAATATATCACATCTTCTTCAAGAAATACCAGGTTTCCCCCTTCAAATAGGACCTTTTCACCCACAAATACCTCTTTTATCCCCAAAATAGGACAGTTTCTTCCAGAAATGCCACATTTCTCCCAAATATATCACATCTTCTCCAAGAAATACCAGCTTTCCCCCTTCAAATAGGACCTTTTCACCCTCAAATACCTCTTTTATACCCAAAAGAGGACAGTTTCTTCCAGAAATGCCAGATTTCTCCCAAATATAGCACATCTTCTCCAAGAAATAACAGGATTCCTCCTGAAATAGGAACTTTTCACCCACAAATACCTCTTTGATCCCCAAAATAGGACAGTTTCTTCCAGACATGCCAGATTTCTCCCAAATATATCACATCTTCTCCACGAAATACGAGCTTTCCCCCTTCAAATAGGACCTTTTCGAACACAAATACCTCTTTTATCCCCAAAATAGGACAGTTTCTTCCAGAAATGCCACATTTCTCCCAAATAGATCACATCTTCTCCAAGAAATACCAGGCCTCCCCCTTCAAATAGGACCTTTTCAAACACAAATACCTCTTTTATCCCCAAAATAGGACAGTTTCTTCCAGAAATGCCACATTTCGCCCAAATATATCACATCTTCTCCACGAAATACCGGGTTTCCCCCTTCAAATAGGACCTTTTCACCCACAAATACCTCTTTTATCCCCAAAATAGGACAGTTTCTTCCAGAAATGCCACAATTCGCCCAAATATATCACATCTTCTCCAAGAAATACCAGCTTTCCCCCTTCAAATAGGACCTTTTCACCCACAAATACCTCTTTTATACCCAAAATAGGACAGTTTCTTCCAGAAAGGCCACATTTCTCCCAAATATATCACATCTTCACCAAGAAATACCAGGTTTCCCCTGGAATTGGCACATTTTCTCCCACAAATACCTGTTTGATCCCCAAAATAGGACAGTTTCTTCCAGAAAGGCCACATTTCTCCCAAATATACCACATCTTCTCCAAGAAATTTCACGTTTCCCCCTTCAAATAGGACCTTTTCACCCACAAATATCTGTTTTATCCCCAAAAGAGGACAGTTTCTTCCAGAAAGGCCACATATCACCCAAATATATCTCATCTCCTCCAAGGAATACCAGGTTTTCCCCTTCAAATAGGACCTTTTCACCCACAAATACCTCTTTTATCCCCAAAAGAGGACAGTTTCTTCCAGACATGCCACATTTCTCCCAAATAGATCACATCTCCTCCAAGAATTTCCGGGTTTACCCCTTCAAATAGGACCTTTTCTCCCACAAATACCTCTTTTATCCGCAAAGTAGGACGTTTTCTTCCAGAAATGCCAGATTTCTCCCAAATATATCACATCTTCTCCAAGAAATACCAGCTTTCCCCCTTCAAATAGGACCTTTTCACCCACAAATACCTCTTTTATCCCCAAATTAGGACAGTTTCTTCAGGAAATGCCACATTTCTCCCAAATATATCACATCTTCTCCAAGAAATACCAGCTTTCCCCCTTCAAATAGGACCTTTTCACCCACAAATACCTCTTTTATCCCCAAAAGAGGACAGTTTCTTCCAGAAACGCCACATTTCTCCCAAATATACCACATCTTCTCCAAGAAATACCAGTTTTCCCCCTTCAAATAGGAACTTTTCACCCACAAATACCTCTTTTATCCCCAAAATAGCTCAGTTTCTTCCAGAAAGGCCACATATCTTCCAAATATATCACATCTCCTCCAAGGAATACCAGGTTTCCCTCTTGAAATAGGACCTTTTCACCCACAAATACCTCTTTTATCCCCAAAAGAGGACAGTTTCTTCCAGAAATGCCATATTTCTCCCAAATAGATCACATCTTCTCCAAGAAATACCAGGCCTCCCCCTTCAAATAGGACCTTTTCAAACACAAATACCTCTTTTATCCCCAAAATAGGACAGTTTCTTCCAGAAATGCCACATTTCGCCCAAATATATCACATATTCTCCACGAAATACCGGGTTTCCCTCTTCAAATAGGACCTTTTCACCCACAAATACCTCTTTTATCCCCAAAATAGGACAGTTTCTTCCAGAAATGCCACATTTCGCCCAAATAGATCTCATCTTCTCCAAGAAATACCAGCTTTCCCCCTTCAAATAGGACCTTTTCACCCACAAATACCTCTTTTATACCCAAAATAGGACAGTTTCTTCCAGAAAGGCCACATTTCTCCCAAATCTATCACATCTTCTCCAAGAAATACCAGGTTTCCCCCTTCAAATAGGACCTTTTCACCCACAAATACCTGTTTTATCCCCAAAAGAGGACAGTTTCTTCCAGAAAGGCCACATATCACCCAAATATATCACATCTCCTCCAAGGAATACCAGGTTTCCCCCTTCAAATAGGACCTTTTCACCCACAAATACCTCTTTTATCCCCAAAATAGGACAGTTTCTTCCAGAGATGCCAGATTTCTCCCAAATAGATCACATCCTCTCCAAGAAATTCGGGGTTTACCCCTTCAAATAGGACCTTTTCTCCCACAAATACCTCTTTTATCCGCAAAGTAGGACGTTTTCTTCCAGAAATGCCAGATTTCTCCCAAATATATCACATCTTCTCCAAGAAATACCAGGGTTCCCACTTCAAATAGGACCTTTTCACCCACAAATACCTCTTTTATCCCCAAATTAGGACAGTTTCTTCCAGAAATGCCACATTTCTCCCAAATATATCACATCTTCTCCAAGAAATACCAGCTTTCCCCCTTCAAATAGGACCTTTTCACCCACAAATACCTCTTTTATCCCCAAAAGAGGACAGTTTCTTCCAGAAATGCCACATTTCTCCCAAATATATCACATCTCCTCCAAGAAATAGCAGCTTTCCCCCTACAAATAGGACCTTTTCACCCACAAATACCTCTTTTATCCCCAAAAGAGGAAAGTTTCTTCCAGAAATGCCACATTTCTCCCAAATATATCACATCTTCTCCAAGAAATACCAGGGTTCCCCCTTCAAATAGGACCTTTTCACCCACAAATACCTCTTTTATCCCCAAAATAGGACAGTTTCTTCCAGAAAGGCCACATATCTCCCAAATATATCACATCTCCTCCAAGGAATACCAGGTTTCCCCCTTGAAATAGGAACTTTTCACCCACAAATACCTCTTTGATCCCCAAAATAGGACAGTTTCTTCCAGAAATGCCACATTTCTCCCAAATATATCACATCTTCTCCACGAAATACCAGCTTTCCCCCTTCAAATAGGACCTTTTCAAACAAAAATACGTCTTTTATCCCCAAAATAGGACAGTTTCTTCCAGAAATGCCACATTTCGCCCAAATATATCACATCTTCTCCACGAAATACCAGGTTTCCCCCTTCAAATAGGACCTTTTCACCCACAAATACCTCTTTGATCCCCAAAATAGGACAGTTTCTTCCAGAAATGCCACATTTCTCCCAAATCTATCACATCTTCTCCAAGAAATACCAGGTTTCCCCCTTCAAATAGGACCTTTTCACCCACAAATACCTCTTTTATCCCCAAAAGAGGACAGTTTCTTCCAGAAATGCCACATTTCTCCCAAATATACCACATCTTCTCCAAGAAATACCAGGATTCCTCCTGATATAGGACCTTTTCACCCACAAATACCTCTTTTATCCCCAAAATAGGACAGTTTCTTCCAGACATGCCACATTTCTCCCAAATATATCACATCTTCTCCAAGAAATACCAGCTTTCCCCCTTCAAATAGGACCTTTTCAAACACAAATACCTCTTTTATCCCCAAAACAGGACTGTTTCTTCCAGAAATGCCACATTTCTCCCAAATATACCACATCTTCTCCAAGAAATACCAGGTTTCCCCCTTCAACTAGGACCTTTTCACCCACAAATACCACTTTTATCCCCAAAATAGGACAGTTTCTTCCAGAAATGCCACATTTCTCCCAAATAGATCACATCTTCTCCAAGAAATACCAGCTCTCCCCATGGAAATAGGACCTTTTCACCCACAAATACCTCTTTTATCCCCAAAATAGGACAGTTTCTTCCTGACATGCCACATTTCTCCCAAATATATCACATCTCCACCAAGAAATACCATCTTTCCCCCTTCAAATAGGACCTTTTCACCCACAAATACCTCTTTTATCCCCAAAAGAGGACAGTTTCTTCCAGAAATGCCACATTTCTCCCAAATATATCACATCTTCTCCAAGAAATACCAGCTTTCCCCCTTCAAATAGGACCTTTTCACCCACAAATACCTGTTTTATCACCAAAATAGGTCGTTTTCTTCCAGAAATGCCAGATTTCTCCCAAATATACCACATCTTCTCCAAGAAATACCAGCTTTCCCCCTTCAAATAGGACCTTTTCACCCACAAATACCTCTTTTATCCCCAAAATAGGACAGTTTCTTCCAGAAATGCCACATTTCTCCCAAATAGATCACATCTTCTCCAAGAAATACCAGCTTTCCCCCGTCAAATAGGACTTTTTCACCCACAAATACCAGCCTTCTCCCCCGAAATTGGACATTTTCTTCCTGACATGCCAGATTTCTCCCAAATATATCACATCTTCTCCAAGAAATACCAGGTTTCCGCCTTCAAATAGGACCTTTTCACCCACAAATACCTCTTTTATACACAAAATAGGACAGTTTCTTCCAGACATGCCAGATGTTTCCCAAATATATCACATCTTCTCCAAGAAATACCAGGATTCCTCCTGAAATAGGACTTTTTCTCCCACAAATAGCTGTTTCATCCCCAAAAAAGACATTTCCTTCCAGAAATGCCAGATTTCTCCCAAATGTATCACATCTTCTCCAAGAAATACCAGGATTCCTCCTGAAATAGGACATTTTCACCCACAAATACCTCTTTTATCTCCAAAGTAGGACAGTTTCTTCCAGACATGCCATATTTCTCCCAAATATATCACATCTTCTCCAAGAAATTCCAGGTTTCCCCCTTCAAATAGGACCTTTTCACCCACAAATACCTCTTTTATCCCCAAAATAGGACAGTTTCTTCCAGAAATGCCAGATTTCTCACAAATCTATCACATCTTCACCAAGAAATACCAGGTTTCCCCCTGGAAATAGGACCTTTTCACCCACAAATACCTGTTTCATCCCCAAAATAGGACAGTTTCTTCCAGAAATGCCACATTTCTCCCAAATCTATCACATCTTCTCCAAGAAATACCAGGTTTCCACCTTGAAATAGGACCTTTTCACCCACAAATACCTCTTTTATCCCCAAAATAGGACATTTTCTTCCAGAAATGCCAGATTTCTCCCAGATATTTAAGATCTTCTCCAAGAAATACCAGGTTTCCCCCTTCAAATAGGACCTTTTCTCCCACAAATACCTCTTTTATCCCCAAAATAGGACAGTTTCTTCCAGAAATGCCACATTTCTCCCAAATATATCACATCTTCTCCAAGAAATACCAGCTCTCCCCCTTCAAATAGGACCTTTTCACGCACAAATACCTCTTTTATCCCCAAAATAGGACAGTTTCTTCCAGAAATGCCACATTTCTCCCATATATATCACATCTTCTCCACGAAATACCAGGTTTCCCCTTCAAATAGGACCTTTTCACCCACAGATACAAGCCTTCTCCCCTCAAACTGGACATTTTCTTCTTGACATGCCAGATTTCTCCCAAATATATCACATCTTCTCCAAGAAATACCAGGTTTCCCCCTTGAAATAGGACCTTTTCACCCACAAATACCTCTTTTATCCCCAAAAGAGGACAGTTTCTTCCAGACATGCCACATTTCTCCCAAATATGTAACATCTTCTCCACGAAATACCAGCTTTCCCCCTTCAAATAGGACCTTTTCACCCACAAATACCTGTTTGATCCCCAAAATAGGACAGTTTCTTCCAGAAAGGCCACATTTCTCCCAAATATATCACATCTTCTCCAAGAAATACCACGTTTCCCCCTTCTAATAGGACCTTTTCACCCACAAATACCCGCCTTCTCCCCCCAAAATTGACATGTTCTTCCAGAAAGGCCACATTTCTCCCAAATATATCACATCTTCACCAAGAAATACCAGGTTTCCCCCTGGAAATAGGACCTTTTCTCCCACAAATACCTCTTTTACCCCCAAAATAGGACATTTTCTTCCAGAAATGCCAGATTTCTCCCAAATAGATCACATCTTCTCCAAGAAATACCAGGTTTCCCCTTCAAATAGGACCTTTTTACCAACAAATACCTGTTTCATCACCAAAATAGGACAATTTGTTCCAGAAATGCCAGATTTCTCCCAAATCTATCACATCTTCTCCAAGAAATACCAGGTTTCCCCCTGGAAATAGGACCTTTTCACCCACAAATACCTGTTCTATCCCCAAAATAGGGCAGTTTCTTCCAGGAATGCCAGATTTCTCCCAAATCTATCACATCTTCTCCAAGAAATACCAGGTTTCCCCCTTGAAATAGGACCTTTTCACCCACAAATACCTCTTTTATACACAAAATAGGACAGTTTCTTCCAGACATGCAAGATTTCTCCCAAATATATCACATCTTCTCCAAGAAATACCAGGTTTCCCCTTTCAAATAGGACCTTTTCTCCCACAAATACCTCTTTTATCCCCAAAAGAGGACAGTTTCTTCAGGAAATGCCACATTTCTCCCAAATATATCACATCCTCTCCAAGAAATACCAGGATTCCTCCTGAAATAGGACTTTTTCTCCCACAAATACCTGTTTTATCCCCAAAATAGGACAGTTTCTTCCAGAAATGCCACATTTCTCCCATATATATCACATCTTCTCCACGAAATACCAGGTTTCCCCTTCAAATAGGACCTTTTCACCCACAGATACAAGCCTTCTCCCCTCAAACTGGACATTTTCTTCTTGACGTGCCAGATTTCTCCCAAATATATCACATCTTCTCCAAGAAATACCAGGTTTCCCCCTTGAAATAGGACCTTTTCACCCAAAAATACCTCTTTTATCCCCAAAAGAGGACAGTTTCTTCCAGAAATGCCAGATTTCTCCCAAATATACCACATCTTCTCCAAGAAATACCAGGTTTCCCCCTTCAAATAGGACCTTTTCTCCCACAAATAGCTCTTTTACCCCCAAAATAGGACATTTTCTTCCAGAAATGCCAGATTTCTCCCAAATAGATCACATCTTCTCCAAGAAATACCAGGTTTCCCCTTCAAATAGGACCTTTTTACCAACAAATACCTGTTTCATCACCAAAATAGGACAATTTGTTCCAGAAATGCCAGATTTCTCCCAAATCTATCACATCTTCTCCAAGAAATACCAGGTTTCCCCCTGGAAATAGGACCTTTTCACCCACAAATACCTGTTCTATCCCCAAAATAGGGCAGTTTCTTCCAGAAATGCCAGATTTCTCCCAAATCTATCACATCTTCTCCAAGAAATACCAGGTTTCCCCCTTGAAATAGGACCTTTTCACCCACAAATACCTCTTTTATACACAAAATAGGACATTTTCTTCCGGACATGCAAGATTTCTCCCAAATATATCACATCTTCTCCAAGAAATACCAGGATTCCTCCTGAAAAAGGACCTTTTCACCCACAAATACCTCTTTTATCCCCAAAATAGGACAGTTTCTTCCAGAAATGCCACATTTCTCCCAAATAGATCACATCCTCTCCAAGAAATACCAGGATTCCTCCTGAAATAGGACTTTTTCTCCCACAAATACCTGTTTTATCCCCAAAATAGGACAGTTTCTTCCAGAAATGCCACATTTCTCCCAAATATATCACATCTTCTCCAAGAAATACCAGGTTTCCCCCTGGAAATAGGACCTTTTTACCCACAAATACCTCTTTTATCCCCAAAAGAGGACAGTTTCCTCCAGACATGCCACATTTCTCCCAAATATATCACATCTCCTCCTAGAAATACCAGTTTTCCCCCTTCAAATAGGACCTTTTCAAACACAAATACCTGTTTGATCCCCCAAATAGGACAGTTTCTTCGAGAAAGGCCAGATTTCTCCCAAATCTATCATATCTTCTCCAAGAAATACCAGGTTTCCCCCTTGAAATAGGACCTTTTCACGCTCAAATACCTGTTTTATCCCCAAAATAGGACAGTTTCTTCCAGAAAGGCCAGATTTCTTCCTAATATATCACATCTTCTCCAAGAAATACCAGCTCTCTCACTGGAAATAGGACCTTTTCACGCACAAATACCTGTTTTATCCCCAAAAGAGGACAGTTTCTTCCAGAAATGCCACATTTCTCCCAAATATATCACATCTCCTCCTAGAAATACCACATTTCCCCCTTCAAATAGGACCTTTTCACCCACAAATACCTGTTTGATCCCCAAAAGAGGACAGTTTCTTCCAGAAAGGCCAGATTTCTCCCAAATAGATCACATCTTCTCCAAGAAATACCAGCTTTTCCACTTCAAATAGGACCTTTTCACCCACAAATACCTGTTTTATCCCCAAAACAGGATAGTTTCTTCCAGAAAGGCCACATTTCTCCCAAATATATCACATCATCTCCAAGAAATACCAGTATTCCTTCTGAAATAGGACCTTTTCACCCAGAAATACCTGCCTTCTCCACACAAATTGGACAAGTTCTTCCAGAAATGCCACATTTCTCCCAAATATATCACATTCTCTCCAAGAAATACCAGGTTTCCCCCTTCAAATAGGACCTTTTCACCCACAAATACCTGTTTGATCCCCAAAATAGGACAGTTTCTTCCAGAAATGCCACATTTCTCCCAAGTATATCACATCTCCTTCAAGAAATACCAGCTTTCCCCCTTCAAATAGGACCTTTTCACCCACAAATACCTGTTTTATACACAAAAGAGGACAGTTTCTTCCAGAAATGCCACATTTCTCCCAAATATATCACATCTTTTCCAAGAAATACCAGGTTTCCCCCTTCAAATAGGACCTTTTCATCCTGTAATACCTGTTTTATCCACAAAATAGGACAGTTTCTTCCAGAAATGCCAGATTTCTCCCAAATAGATCACATCTTCTCCAAGAAATACCAGGTTTCCCCCTTCAAATAGGACCTTTACACCCACAAATACCTCTTTTATCCCCAAAATAGGACAGTTTCTTCCAGAAAGGCCACATTTCTCCCAAATATATCACATCTTCTCCAAGAAATTCCAGGTTTTCCCCTGGAAATAGGACCTTTTCACCCACAAATAGCTCTTTTATCCCCAAAATAGGACAGTTTCTTCCAGAAATGCCAGATTTCTCACAAATCTATCACATCTTCTCCAAGAAATACCAGGTTTCCCCCTGGAAATAGGACCTTTTCACCCACAAATACCTGTTTCATCCCCAAAATAGGACAGTTTCTTCCAGAAATGCCACATTTCTCCCAAATCTATCACATCTTCTCCAAGAAATACCAGGTTTCCACCTTGAAATAGGACCTTTTCACCCACAAATACCTCTTTTATCCCCAAAAGAGGACAGTTTCTTCCAGAAATGCCACATTTCTCCCAGATATTTAAGATCTTCTCCAAGAAATACCAGGTTTCCCCCTTCAAATAGGACCTTTTCTCCCACAAATACCTCTTTTATCCCCAAAAGAGGACAGTTTCTTCCAGAAATGCCACATTTCTCCCAAATATATCACATATCCTCCAAGAAATACCAGCTCTCCCCCTTCAAATAGGACCTTTTCACGCACAAATACCTGTTTGATCCCCAAAATAGGACAGTTTCTTCCAGAAATGCCACATTTCTCCCAAATATATCACATCTTCTCCACGAAATACCAGGTTTCCCCTTCAAATAGGACCTTTTCACCCACAGATACAAGCCTTCTCCCCTCAAACTGTACATTTTCTTCTTGACATGCCAGATTTCTCCCAAATATATCACATCTTCTCCAAGAAATACCAGGTTTCCCCCTTCAAATAGGACCTTTTCACCCAAAAATACCTCTTTTATCCCCAAAAGAGGACAGTTTCTTCCAGAAATGCCAGATTTCTCCCAAATATACCACATCTTCTCCAAGAAATACCAGGTTTCCCCCTTCAAATAGGACCTTTTCTCCCACAAATAGCTCTTTTACCCCCAAAATAGGACATTTTCTTCCAGAAATGCCAGATTTCTCCCAAATAGATCACATCTTCTCCAAGAAATACCAGGTTTCCCCTTCAAATAGGACCTTTTTACCAACAAATACCTGTTTCATCACCAAAATAGGACAATTTGTTCCAGAAATGCCAGATTTCTCCCAAATCTATCACATCTTCTCCAAGAAATACCAGGTTTCCCCCTGGAAATAGGACCTTTTCACCCACAAATACCTGTTCTATCCCCAAAATAGGGCAGTTTCTTCCAGAAATGCCACATTTCTCCCAAATCTATCACATCTTCTCCAAGAAATACCAGGTTCCCCCCTTGAAATAGGACCTTTTCACCCACAAATACCTCCTTTATACACAAAATAGGACATTTTCTTCCGGACATGCAAGATTTCTCCCAAATATATCACATCTTCTCCAAGAAATACCAGGATTCCTCCTGAAAAAGGACCTTTTCACCCACAAATACCTCTTTTATCCCCAAAATAGGACAGTTTCTTCCAGAAATGCCACATTTCTCCCAAATAGATCACATCCTCTCCAAGAAATACCAGGATTCCTCCAGAAATAGGTCTTTTTCACCCACAAATACCTGTTTTATCCCCAAAATAGGACATTTTCTTCCTGACATGCCAGATTTCTCCCAAATATATCACATCTTCTCCAAGAAATACCAGGTTTCCCCCTGGAAATAGGACCTTTTTACCCACAAATACCTCTTTTATCCCCAAAAGAGGACAGTTTCCTCCAGACATGCCACATTTCTCCCAAATATATCACATCTTCTCCAAGAAATACCAGTTTTCCCCCTTCAAATAGGACCTTTTCAAACACAAATACCTGTTTGATCCCCCAAATAGGACAGTTTCTTCCAGAAAGGCCAGATTTCTCCCAAATCTATCATATCTTCTCCAAGAAATACCAGGTTTCCCCCTTCAAAGAGGACCTTTTCACCCACAAATACCTGTTTTATCCCCAAAATAGGACAGTTTCTTCCAGAAAGGCCAGATTTCTTCCTAATATATCACATCTTCTCCAAGAAATACCAGCTCTCTCACTGGAAATAGGACCTTTTCACGCACAAATACCTGTTTTATCCCCAAAAGAGGACAGTTTCTTCCAGAAATGCCACATTTCTCCCAAATATATCACATCTCCTCCTAGAAATACCACATTTCCCCCTTCAAATAGGACCTTTTCACCCACAAATACCTGTTTGATCCCCAAAAGAGGACAGTTTCTTCCAGAAAGGCCAGATTTCTCCCAAATAGATCACATCTTCTCCAAGAAATACCAGCTTTTCCACTTCAAATAGGACCTTTTCACCCACAAATACCTGTTTTATCCCCAAAACAGGATAGTTTCTTCCAGAAAGGCCACATTTCTCCCAAATATATCACATCATCTCCAAGAAATACCAGTATTCCTCCTGAAATAGGACCTTTTCACCCAGAAATACCTGCCTTCTCCACACAAATTGGACAAGTTCTTCCAGAAATGCCACATTTCTCCCAAATATATCACATCTTCTCCAAGAAATACCAGGTTTCCCCCTTCAAATAGGACCTTTTCACCCACAAATACCTGTTTGATCCCCAAAATAGGACAGTTTCTTCCAGAAATGCCACATTTCTCCCAAGTATATCACATCTCCTTCAAGAAATACCAGCTCTCCCCCTTCAAATAGGACCTTTTCACCCACAAATACCTGTTTTATACACAAAAGAGGACAGTTTCTTCCAGAAATGCCACATTTCTCCCAAATATATCACATCTTTTCCAAGAAATACCAGGTTTCCCCCTTCAAATAGGACCTTTTCATCCTGTAATGCCTGTTTTATCCACAAAAGAGGACAGTTTCTTCCAGAAATGCCAGATTTCTCCCAAATAGATCACATCTTCTCCAAGAAATACCAGGTTTCCCCCTTCAAATAGGACCTTTACACCCACAAATACCTCTTTTATCCCCAAAATAGGACAGTTTCTTCCAGAAAGGCCACATTTCTCCCAAATATATCACATCTTCTCCAAGAAATACCAGGTTTCCCCCTTCAAATAAGACCATTTCACCCACAAATACCTCTTTTATCCCCAAAATAGGACAGTTTCTTCCAGAAAGGCCACATTTCTCCCAAATATATCACATCTTCTCCAAGAAATACCAGGTTTCCCCTGGAAATAGGACCTTTTCACCCACAAATACCTGTTTCATCCCCAAAATAGGACAGTGTCTTCCAGAAATGCCACATTTCTCCCAAATATATCACATCTTCTCCAAGAAATACCAGGTTTCCCCCTTCAAATAGGACCTTTTCACCCACAAATACCTGTTTGATCCCCAAAAGAGGACATTTTCTTCCAGAAATGCCACATTTCTCCCAAATATATCACATCTTCTCCAAGAAATACCACGTTTCCCCCTTCTAATAGGACCTTTTCACCCACAAATACCCGCCTTCTCCCCCCAAATTGGACATTTTCTTCCACATTTCTCCCAAATATATCACATCTTCTCCAAGAAATACCAGGTTTCCCCCTTGAAATAGGACCTTGTCACCCACAAATACCTCTTTTATCCCTCATATAGGACAGTTTCTTCCAGAAAGGCCACATTTCTCCCAAATATATCACATCTTCTCCAAGAAATACCAGGTTTCCCCCTTCAAATAGGAACTTTTCACCCACGAATACCTCTTTTATCCCCAAAAGAGGACAGTTTCCTCCTGACATGCCAGATTTCTTCCCAAATCTATCACATCTTCTCCAAGAAATACCAGCTTTCCCCCCTTCAAATAGGACCTTTTCACCCACAAATACCTCTTTTATCCCCAAAATAGGACAGTGTCTTCCAGAAATGCCACATTTCTCCCAAATATATCACATCTTCTCCAAGAAATACCAGGTTTCCCCCTTCAAATAGGACCTTTTCACCCACAAATACCTGTTTGATCCCCAAAAGAGGACATTTTCTTCCTGACATGCCACATTTCTCCCAAATATATCACATCTTCTCCAAGAAATACCACGTTTCCCCCTTCTAATAGGACCTTTTCACCCACAAATACCCGCCTTCTCCCCCCAAATTGGACATTTTCTTCCAGACATGCCACATTTCTCCCAAATATATCACATCTTCTCCAAGAAATACCAGGTTTCCCCCTTGAAATAGGACCTTGTCACCCACAAATACCTCTTTTATCCCTCATATAGGACAGTTTCTTCCAGAAAGGCCACATTTCTCCCAAATATATCACATCTTCTCCAAGAAATACCAGGTTTCCCCCTTCAAATAGGAACTTTTCACCCACAAATACCTCTTTTATCCCCAAAAGAGGACAGTTTCCTCCTGACATGCCAGATTTCTCCCAAATCTATCACATCTTCTCCAAGAAATACCAGCTTTCCCCCTTCAAATAGGACCTTTTCACCCACAAATACCTCTTTTATCCCCAAAATAGGACAGTTTCTTCCAGACATGCCACATTTCTCCCAAATAGATCACATCTTCTCCAAGAAATTCCAGTATTCCTCCTGAAATAGGACCTTTTCACCCAGAAATACCAGCCTTCTCCACACAAATTGGACAAGTTCTTCCAGAAATGCCACATTTCTCCCAAATATATCACATCTTCTCCAAGAAATACCACGTTTCCCCCTTCAAATAGGACTTTTTCACCCACAAATACCTCTTTTATCCCAAAACAGGACAGTTTCTTCCAGAAAGGCCACATTTCTCCCAAATATATCACATCTTCTCCAAGAAATACCAGCTTTCCCCCTTCAAATAGGACGTTTTCACGCACAAATACCTCTTTTATCCACCAAATAGGACAGTTTGTTCCAGAACTGCCACATATCTCCCAAATATATCACATCTTCTCCAAGAAATACCAGGTTTCCCCCTTCAAATATGACCTTTTCTCCAACAAATACCTGTTCGATCCCCAAAATAGGACAGTTTCTTCCGGAAAGGCCACATTTCTCCCAAATATATCACATCTTCTCCAAGAAATACCAGCTTTCCCCTGGAAATAGGACCTTTTCACCCACAAATACCTCTTTTATCCCCAAAAGAGGACAGTTTCTTCCAGAAAGGCCACATTTCTCCCAAATATATCACATCTTCTCCAAGAAATACCAGCTTTCCCCCTGGAAATAGGACCTTTTCACCCACAAATACCTCTTTTATCCCTCAAATAGGACAGTTTCTTCCAGAAAGGCCACATTTCTCCCAAATATATCACATCTCTTCCAAGAAATACCAGGTTTCCCCCTTCAAATAGGACCTTTTCACCCACAAATACCTCTTTTATCCCCAAAAGAGGACAGTTTCTTCCAGACATGCCACATTTCTCCCAAATATGTAACATCTTCTCCACGAAATACCAGCTTTCCCCCTTCAAATAGGACCTTTTCACCCACAAATACCTGTTTGATCCCCAAAATAGGACAGTTTCTTCCAGAAAGGCCACATTTCTCCCAAATATATCACATCTTCTCCAAGAAATACCACGTTTCCCCCTTCTAATAGGACCTTTTCACCCACAAATACCCGCCTTCTCCCCCAAAATTGACATGTTCTTCCAGAAAGGCCACATTTCTCCCAAATATATCACATCTTCACCAAGAAATACCAGGTTTCCCCCTTCAAAGAGGACCTTTTCACCCACAAATACCTGTTTGATCCCCAAAATAGGACAGTTTCTTCCAGAAAGGCCAGATTTCTCCCAAATCTATCACATCTTCTCCAAGAAATACCAGCTTTCCCCCTTCAAATAGGACCTTTTCACCCACAAATACCTGTTTTATCCCCAAAATAGGACAGTTTCTTCCAGAAAGGCCACATTTCTCCCAAATATATCACATCTTCTCCAAGAAATACCAGTATTCCTCCTGAAATAGGACCTTTTCACACAGAAATACCAGCCTTCTCCACACAAATTGGACAAGTACTTCAGGAAATGCCAAATTTCTCCCAGATACATCACATCTTCTCCAAGAAATACCAGCTCTCCCACTGGAAATAGGACGTTTTCACGCACAAATACCTGTTTTATCCCCAAAATAGGACAGTTTCTTCCAGAAATGCCACATTTCTCCCAAATCTATCACATCTTCTCCAAGAAATACCAGCTTTCCCCCTTCAAATAGGACCTTTTCACCCACAAATACCTGTTTTATCCCCAAAATAGGACAGTTTCTTCCAGAAAGGCCACATTTCTCCCAAATCTATCACATCTTCTCCAAGAAATACCAGGTTTCCTCCTGAAATAGGACCTTTTCACCCACAAATACCTCTTTTATCCCCGAAATAGGATAGTTTATTCTAGAAATGCCACATTTCTCCCAAATCTATCACAACTTAACAAGAAATAACAGTTTTCCCTCTTTAAATAAGACCTTTTCACCCACAAATACCTCTTTTATCCCCAAAATAGGACAGTTTCTTCCAGACATGCCACATTTCTCCCAAATAGATCACATCTTCTCCAAGAAATACCAGCTTTCCCCCTTGAAATAGGACCTTTTCACCCACAAATACCTGTTTTATCCCCAAAATAGGACAGTTTCTTGCAGACATGCCACATTTCTCCCAAATATATCACATCTTCTCCAAGAAATACCAGGTTTCACCCTTCAAATAGGACCTTTTCTCCACAAATACCTCTTTTATCCCCAAAAGAGGACAGTTACATCCTGAAGGACCAGATTTCTCCCAAATATATCACATCTTCTCCAAGAAATACCAGGTTTCCCCCTTCAAATAGGACCTTTTCACCCACAAATACCTCTTTTATCCCCAAAGGAGGACAGTTACTTCCAGAAAGACCAGATTTCTCCCAAATATATCACATCTTCTCCAAGAAATACCTGGTTTCCCCCTTCAAATACGACCTTTTCACCCACAAATACCTGTTTTATCCCCAAAATAGGACAGTTTCTTCCAGACATGCCACATTTCTCCCAAATATATCACATCTTCTCCAAGAAATACCAGCTTTCCCCTTCAAATAGGACGTTTTCACGCACAAATACCTGTTTTATACCCAAATAGGACAGTTTCTTCCAGAAATGCCACATTTCTCCCAAATATATCACATCTTCTCCAAGAAATACCAGGTTTCCCCCTTCAAATATGACCTTTAAACCCACAAATACCTGTTTGATCCCCAAAATAGGACTTTGTCTTCCAGAAATGCCACATTTCTCCCAAATATATCACATCTTCTCCGAGAAATACCAGCTTTCCTCCTGAAATAGGACCTTTTCACCCACAAATACCTCTTTTATCCCCAAAATACGACAGTTTCTTCCAGAAAGGCCACATTTCTCCCAAATATATCACATCTTCTCCATGAAATACCAGCTTTCCCCCTTCAAATAGGACCTTTTCACCCACAAATACCTCTTTTATCCCTCAAATAGGACAGTTTCTTCCAGAAAGGCCACATTTCACCAAATATATCACATCTCCTCCAAGAAATACCACGTTTCCCGCTGGAAATAGGACCTTTTCACCCACAAATACCTCTTTTATCCCCAAAATAGGACATTTTCTTCCTGACATGCCATATTTCTCCCAAATCTATCACATCTTCTCCAAGAAATACCAGGTTTCCCCCTTCAAATAGGACCTTTTCACCCACAAATACCTGTTTTATCCCCAAAATAGGACCGTTTCTTCCAGAAAGGCCACATTTATCCCAAATACATCACATCTTCTCCAAGAAATATCAGGTTTCCTCCTGAAATAGGACCTTTTCACCCACAAATACCTCTTTCATCCCCAAAATAGGGCAGTTTCATCCAGTCATGCCACATTTCTCCCAAATATATCACATCTTCTCCAAGAAATACCAGTATTCCTCCTTCAAATAGGACCTTTTCACACAGAAATACCAGCCTTCTCCACACAAATTGGACAAGTTCTTCCAGAAATGCCACATTTCTCCCAAATATATCACATCTTCTCCAAGAAATACCAACTTTCCCCCTTCAAATAGGACCTTTTCACCCACAAATACCTCTTTTATCCCCAAAATAGGACATTGTCTTCCAGAAATGCCACATTTCTCCCAAATATATCACATCTTCTCCAAGAAATACCACGATTCCTCCTGGAAATAGGACATTTTCTCCCACAAATACCAGCCTTCTCCCTCCAAATTGGACATTTTCTTCCAGAAATGCCACATTTCTCCCAAATATATCACATCTTCTCCAAGAAATACCAGGTTTCCCCCTGGAAATAGAACCTTTACACCCACAAAGACCTCTTTTATGCCCAAAATAGGACAGTTTCTTCCAGAAATGCCACATTTCTCCCAAATATATCACATCTTCTCCAAGAAATACCAGCTCTCCCACTGGAAATAGGACGTTTTCACGCACAAATACCTCTTTTATCCCCAAAAGAGGACAGTTTCTTTCAGAAAGGCCACATTTCTCCCAAATATATCACATCTCCTCCAAGAAATACCAGCTTTCCAACTTCATATAGGACTTTTCACCCACAAATACCTGTTTTATCCCCAAATAGGATAGTTTCTTCCAGACATGCCACATTTCTCCCAAATATATCACATCTTCTCCAAGAAATACCAGTATTCCTCCTGAAATAGGACCTTTTCACCCACAAATACCTGCCTTCTCCACACAAATTGGACAAGTTCTTCCAGAAAGGCCACATTTCTCCCAAATATATCACATCTCCTCCAAGAAATACCAGCTTTCCCACTTCAAATAGGACCTTTTCACCCACAAATACCTCTTTTATACCCAAATAGGACAGTTTCTTCCAGAAATGCCACATTTCTCCCAAATATATCGCATCTCCTCCAAGAAATACCAGGTTTCCCTCTTCAAATAGGACCTTTACACCCACAAATAACTCCTTTATCCCCAAAATAGGACATTTTCTTCCAGACATGCCACATTTCTCCCAAATATATCACATCTTCTCCAAGAAATACCAGCTTTCCCCCTTCAAATAGGACCTTTTCTCCCACAAATACCAGCCTTCTCCCCCCAAATTTGACATTTTCTTCCAGAAATGCCACATTTCTCCCAAATCTATCACATCTTCTCCAAGAAATACCAGCTTTCCCCCTTCAAATAGGACCTTTTCACCCACAAATACCTGTTTTATCCCCAAAATAGGACAGTTT
>CM059475.1:6734890-6838713 GCA_030408155.1 Lophura swinhoii
TGTCCTATTTGAAGGGGGAAACCTGGTATTTCTTGGAGAAGATATGATATATTTGGGAGAAATCTGGCATGTCTGGAAGATAATATCCTATCTGGGGGGAGAAGGCTGGTATTTGTTGGAGAAAAGGTCCTATTTGAAGGGGGAATGCTGGTATTTCTTGGAGAAGATGTGATATATTTGGGAGAAATCTGGCATTTCTGGAAGTAACTGCCCTATTTTGGGGGACTAAGTTGGTATTTGTGGGAGAAGTTGTCATATATTTTGAAGAAAACTGGCATTTCTGGAAGAAAAAGTCCAATTTGGGGGAGAAAGCTAGTATTTGTGGAGAAAAGGTCCAATTTCATGGGGGAAACCTGTTTTGTGTGGGAGAAAATATCCTATTTTGGGGCTAAAACAGGTATTTGTGGGAGAAAAGGTCCTATTTCAGGGGGGAAACCTGGTATGTGTTGGAGAAAGTGTTCTCTTTTTTGAGTTGAAATCGGGTGTTCCTAGAAGAAAATGACATATTTTTTGGCGAAAAGTGGTATTTCTTGTAGAAAATGTCCTACGTTTGGGAAACAATGTAGCATTTCTGGGAGAAAATGTCCTGATTTGGGGAGGAATCTGGTATTTGTGGGAGAAAAAGAGGTATTTTGGGCGAGAAAGGTGGTATTTGTGGGAGAAAATGTCCTGTTTTTTGGGATAAAACAGGTATTTGTGGGAGAAAATATCCCATTTTGGGGATAAAACAGGCATTTCTGGGAGAAAATGTCGTATTTCAGGGGGAAATGTAGTAATTCTGGGAGAAGACGTTATATATTTGGGAGAAAACTGGTATTTCTGGAAGAAAAAGTCCGATTTGGGGAAAGAAAGCTGGTATTTGTGGGAGAAAGGGACCAATTTCAGGGGGAAACCTGGGATGTTAGGGAGAAAATGTCCTATTTTGGGGATCAAACAGGTATTTGTGGGTGAAAAGGTCTAATTTCAGGGGGGAAACCTGGTATTTGTGGGAGAAGATGTGGTATATTTGGGAGAAATGTGGCATTTCTGGAAGAAACTGTCCTCTTTTGGGGATCAAAGAGGTATTTGTGGGTGAAAAGGTCCTATTTCAAGGGGGAAACGTGGTATTTCTTGGAGAAGATGTGGTATATTTGGGAGAAATGTGGCATTTCTGGAAGAAACTGTCCTCTTTTGGGGATAAAAGAGGTATTTGTGGGTGAAAAGGTCCTATTTGAAGGGGGAAAGCTGGTATTTCTTGGAGAAGATGTGATATATTTGGGAGAAATGTGGCCTTTCTGGAAGAAACTGTCCTCTTTTGGGGATAAAAGAGGTATTTGTGGGTGAAAAGGTCCTATTTGAAGGGGGAAACGTGGTATTTCTTGGAGAAGATGTGATATATTTGGGTGATATGTGGCCTTTCTGGAAGACAATGTCCTCTTTTGGGGATAAAAGAGGTATTTGTGAGACAAAAGGTCCTATTTGAAGGGGGAAACCTGGTATTTCTTGGAGAAGATGTGATATATTTGGGACAAATGTGGCATTTCTGGAAGAAACTGTCCTCTTTTGGGGGATCAAACAGGTATTTGTGGGTGAAAAGGTCCTATTTGAAGGGAGAAACGTGTTATTTCTTGGAGAAGATGTGATATATCTGGGAGAAATGTGGCATGTCAGGAAGAAACTTTCCTCTTTTGGGGATCAAACAGGTATTTGTGGGTGAAAAGGTCCTATTTGAAGGGGGAAAGCTGGTATTTCTTGGAGAAGATGTGATATACTTGGGAGAAATGTGGCATTTCTGGAAGAAACTGTCCTATTTTGGGATAAAAGAGGTATTTGTGGGTGAAAATGTCCTATTTCCAGGGGGAAGCGTGGTATTTCTTGGAGAAGATGTGATCTATTTGGGAGAAATGTGGCATTTCTGGAAGAAACTGTCCTATTTTGGGATAAAAGAGGTATTTGTGGGTGAAAATGTCCTATTTCCAGGGGGAAGCGTGGTATTTCTTGGAGAAGATGTGATATATTTGGGAGAAATGTGGCATTTCTGCAGAAACTGTCCTATTTTGGGGATAAAAGAGGTATTTGTGGGTGAAAAGGTCCTATTTGAAGGGGGAAACGTGGTATTTCTTGGAGAAGATGTGATACATTTGGGAGAAATCTGGCATTTCTGGAAGTAACTGTCCTCTTTTGGGGATAAAAGAGGTATTTGTGGGTGAAAAGGTCCTATTTCAAGGGGGAAAGCTGGTATTTCTTGGAGAAGATGTGATATATTTGGGAGAAATGTGGCATTTCTGGAAGAAACTGTCCTATTTTGGGGATCAAAGAGGTATTTGTGGGTGAAAAGGTCCTATTTCAAGGGGGAAAGCTGGTATTTCTTGGAGAAGATGTGATATATTTGGGAGAAATGTGGCATTTCTGGAAGAAACTGTCCTATTTTGGGAATCAAACAGGCATTTCTGGGTGAAAAGGTCCTATTTGAAGGGGGAATCCTGGTATTTCTTGGAGAAGATGTGATACATTTGGGAGAAATGTGGCCTTTCTGAAGAAAGTGTCCTATTTTGGGCGAGTAAGTTGGTATTTGTGGGAGAAGTTGTCATATATTTTGGAGAAAACTGGCATTTCTGGAAGAAAAAGTCCAATTTGGGGGGAGAAAGCTAGTATTTGTTGGAGAAAATGTCCAATTTCATGGGGGAAACCTGTTTTGTGTGGGAGAAAATATCCTATTTTTGGGCTAAAACAGGTATTTGTGGGAGAAAAGGTCCTATTTCAGGGGGGAAACCTGGTATGTGTTGGAGAAAGTGTTCTCTTTTTTGAGTTGAAATCGGGTGTTCCTTGAAGAAAATGACATATTTTTTGGCGAAAAGTGGTATTTGTGGTAGTAAATGTCCTACGTTTGGGAAACAATGTAGCATTTCTGGGTGAAAATGTCCTGATTTGGGGAGGAATCTGGTATTTGTGGGAGAAAAAGAGGTATTTTGGGCGAGAAAGGTGGTATTTGTGGGAGAAAATGTCCTTTTTTTTGGGATAAAACAGGCATTTCTGGGAGAAAATGTCGTATTTCAGGGGGGAAACCTAGTATTTCTGGGAGAAGACGTTATATATTTGGGAGAAAACTGGTATTTCTGGAAGAAAAAGTCCGATTTGGGGAAAGAAAGCTGGTATTTGTGGGAGAAAGGGACCAATTTCAGGGGGGAAACCTGGGATGTTAGGGAGAAAATGTCCTATATTGGGGATAAAACAGGTATTTGTGGGTGAAAAGGTCTAATTTCAGGGGGGAAACCTGGTATTTGTGGGAGAAGATGTGCTATATTTGGGAGAAATGTGGCATTTCTGGAAGAAACTGTCCTATTTTGGGAATCAAACAGGTATTTCTGTGTGAAAAGGTCCTATTTCAAGGGGGAAAGCTGGTATTTCTTGGAGAAGATGTGATACATTTGGGAGAAATGTGGCCTTTCTGGAAGAAACTGTCCTCTTTTGGGGATAAAAGAGGTATTTGTGCGTGAAAAGGTCCTATTTGAAGGGGGAAACCTGGTATTTCTTGGAGAAGATGTGATATATTTGGGAGAAATGTGGCCTTTCTGGAAGAAACTGTCCTATTTTGGGATCAAACAGGTATTTGTGGGTGAAAAGGTCCTATTTCAAGGGGGAGAGCTGGTATTTCTTGGAGAAGATGTGATATATTTGGGAGAAATGTGGCATTTGAAAATGTCCAATTTTGGGGATAAAAGAGGTATTTGTGGGTGAAAAGGTCCTATTTGAAGGGGGAAACCTGTTATTTCTTGGAGAAGATGTGATATATTTGGGAGAAATGTGGCATGTCAGGAAGAAACTGTCCTATTTTGGGGATAAAATAGGTATTTGTGTTTGAAAAGGTCCTATTTGAAGGGGGAAACCTGGTATTTCTTGGAGAAGATGTGATATATTTGGGAGAAATGTGGCATGTCTGGAAGAAACTGTCCTATTTTGGGGATAAAAGAGGTATTTGTGGGTGAAAAGGTCCTATTTGAAGGGGGAATCCTGGTATTTCTTGGAGAAGATGTTCTATATTTGGGAGAAATCTGGCATGTCTGGAAGAAACTGTCCTATTTTGGGGATTAAAGAGGTATTTGTGGGTGAAAAGGTCCTATTTCCAGGGGGAAAGCTGGTATTTCTTGGAGAAGATGTGATATATTTGGGAGAAATGTGGCCTTTTTGGAAGAAACTGTCCTATTTTGGGGATAAAAGAGGTATTTCAGGGTGAAAAGGTCCTATTTGAAGGGGGAAAGCTGGTATTTCTTGGAGAAGATGTGATACATTGGGGAGAAATGTGGCATTTCTGGAAGAAACTGTCCTCTTTTGGGGATAAAAGAGGTACTTGTGGGTGAAAAGGTCCTATTTGAAGGGGGAAACCTGATATTTCTTGGAGAAGATGTGATATATTTGGGAGAAATGTGGCTTTTCTGGAAGAAACTGTCCAATTTGAGGGATAAAAGAGGCATTTGTGGGTGAAAAGGTCCTATTTGAAGGCGGAAAGCTGGTATTTCTTGGAGAAGATGTGATATATTTGGGAGAAATGTGGCATTTCTGGAGGAAACTGTCCTATTTTGGGGATAAAAGAGGTATTTGTGGATGAAAAGTTCCTATTTCCAGGGGGAAACCTGGTATTTCTTGGAGAAGATGTGATATATTTGGGAGAAATCTGGTCTTTCTGGAAGTAACTGCCCTATTTTGGGGATAAAAGAGGTATTTGTGGGTGAAAAGGTCCTATTTGAAGGGGGAAAGCTGGTATTTCTTGGAGAAGATGTGATATATTTGGGAGAAATCTGGCATGTCTGGAAGAGAATGTCCTATTTGTGTGGTAAATGCTGGTATTTGTGTGAGAAAGTACCTATTTCATGAGGAATCCTGGTATTTCTTGGAGAAGCTGTGATATATTTGGGAGAAATCTGGCATTTCTAGCAGAAACTGTCCTATTTTGGGGATCAAAGAGGTATTTGTGGGTGAAAAGGTCCTATTTCGAGGGGGAAATCTGGTATTTCTAGCAGAAGATGTGATCTATTTGGGAGAAATGTGGCATTTCTGGAAGAAACTGTCCTATTTTGGGTATAAAACAGGTATTTGTGGGTGAAAAGGTCCTATTTGAAGGGGGAAAGCTGGTATTTCTTGGAGAAGATGTGATATATTTGGGAGAATTGTGGCATTTCTGGAAGAAACTGTCCTGTTTTGGGGATAAAACAGGTATTTGTGGGTGTAAAGGTCCTATTTCAAGGGGGAAACCTGGTATTTCTTGGAGGAGATGTGATATATTTGGGAGAAATGTGGCATTTCTGCAAGAAACTGTCCTCTTTTGGGGATAAAGAGGTATTTGTGGGTGAAAAGGTCCTATTTCAGGAGGAAAGCTGGTATTTCTTGGAGAAGATGTGATATATTTGGGAGAAATGTGGCATTTCTGGAGGAAACTGTCGTATTTTTGGGATAAAAGAGGTATATGTGGATGAAAAGTTCCTATTTCCAGGGGGAAAGCTGTTATTTCTTGGAGAAGATGTGATATATTTGGGAGAAATCTGGTCTATCTGGAAGAAACAGCCCTATTTTGGGGATAAAAGAGGTATTTGTGGGTGAAAAGGTCCTATTTGAAGGGGGAAAGCTGGTATTTCTTGGAGAAGATGTGATATATTTGGGAGAAATCTGGCATGTCTGGAAGAGAATGTCCTATTTGTGTGGTAAATGCTGGTATTTGTGTGAGAAAGTACCTATTTCATGAGGAATCCTGGTATTTCTTGGAGAAGCTGTGATATATTTGGGAGAAATCTGGCATTTCTAGCAGAAACTGTCCTATTTTGGGGATCAAAGAGGTATTTGTGGGTGAAAAGGTCCTATTTCGAGGGGGAAATCTGGTATTTCTAGCAGAAGATGTGATCTATTTGGGAGAAATGTGGCATTTCTGGAAGAAACTGTCCTATTTTGGGTATAAAACAGGTATTTGTGGGTGAAAAGGTCCTATTTGAAGGGGGAAAGCTGGTATTTCTTGGAGAAGATGTGATATATTTGGGAGAATTGTGGCATTTCTGGAAGAAACTGTCCTGTTTTGGGGATAAAACAGGTATTTGTGGGTGTAAAGGTCCTATTTCAAGGGGGAAACCTGGTATTTCTTGGAGGAGATGTGATATATTTGGGAGAAATGTGGCATTTCTGCAAGAAACTGTCCTCTTTTGGGGATAAAGAGGTATTTGTGGGTGAAAAGGTCCTATTTCAGGAGGAAAGCTGGTATTTCTTGGAGAAGATGTGATATATTTGGGAGAAATGTGGCATTTCTGGAGGAAACTGTCGTATTTTTGGGATAAAAGAGGTATATGTGGATGAAAAGTTCCTATTTCCAGGGGGAAAGCTGTTATTTCTTGGAGAAGATGTGATATATTTGGGAGAAATCTGGTCTATCTGGAAGAAACAGCCCTATTTTGGGGATAAAAGAGGTATTTGTGGGTGAAAAGGTCCTATTTGAAGGGGGAAAGCTGGTATTTCTTGGAGAAGATGTGATATATTTGGGAGAAATCTGGCATGTCTGGAAGAGAATGTCCTATTTGTGTGGTAAATGCTGGTATTTGTGTGAGAAAGTACCTATTTCATGAGGAATCCTGGTATTTCTTGGAGAAGCTGTGATATATTTGGGAGAAATCTGGCATTTCTAGCAGAAACTGTCCTATTTTGGGGATCAAAGAGGTATTTGTGGGTGAAAAGGTCCTATTTCGAGGGGGAAATCTGGTATTTCTAGCAGAAGATGTGATCTATTTGGGAGAAATGTGGCATTTCTGGAAGAAACTGTCCTATTTTGGGTATAAAACAGGTATTTGTGGGTGAAAAGGTCCTATTTGAAGGGGGAAAGCTGGTATTTCTTGGAGAAGATGTGATATATTTGGGAGAATTGTGGCATTTCTGGAAGAAACTGTCCTGTTTTGGGGATAAAACAGGTATTTGTGGGTGTAAAGGTCCTATTTCAAGGGGGAAACCTGGTATTTCTTGGAGGAGATGTGATATATTTGGGAGAAATGTGGCATTTCTGCAAGAAACTGTCCTCTTTTGGGGATAAAGAGGTATTTGTGGGTGAAAAGGTCCTATTTCAGGAGGAAAGCTGGTATTTCTTGGAGAAGATGTGATATATTTGGGAGAAATGTGGCATTTCTGGAGGAAACTGTCGTATTTTTGGGATAAAAGAGGTATATGTGGATGAAAAGTTCCTATTTCCAGGGGGAAAGCTGTTATTTCTTGGAGAAGATGTGATATATTTGGGAGAAATCTGGTCTATCTGGAAGAAACAGCCCTATTTTGGGGATAAAAGAGGTATTTGTGGGTGAAAAGGTCCTATTTGAAGGGGGAACCCTGGTATTTCTTGGAGAAGATGTGATATATTTGGGAGAAATGTGGCATTTCTGGAAGAAAATATCCTATTTGTGTGGGAAATGCAGGTATTTGTGGGAGAAAGTTCCTATCTGAAGGAGGAATCCTGGTATTTCTTGGAGAAGATGTGATATATTTGGGAGAAATGTGGCATTTCTGGAAGAAAATGTCAAATTTGGGGGGAGAAGGCTGGTATTTGTGGGAGAAAAGGTCCTATTTCCAGGAGGAATCCTGGTATTTCTTCGAGAAGATGTGATATATTTGGGAGAAATGTGGCATTTCTGGAAGAAGCTCTCCTATTTTAGGGATCAAACAGGTATTCGTGGGTGAAAAGGTCCTATTTGAAGGGGGAAAGCTGGTATTTCTTGGAGAAGATGTGATATATTTGGGAGAAATGTGGCATGTCAGGAAGAAAATGTCCAATTTGGGGGGAGAAGGCTGGTATTTGTGGGAGAAAAGGTCCTATTTGAAGGGGGAAAGCTGGTATTTCTTGGAGAAGATGTGATACATTTGGGAGAAATGTGGCATTTCTGGAAGAAACTGTCCTGTTTTGGGAATCAAACAGGTATTTGTGGGTGAAAAGGTCCTATTTCAAGGGGGAAACCTGGTATTTCTTGGAGAAGATGTGATCTATTTGGGAGAAATCTGGCATTTCTGGCAGAAACTGTCCTCTTTTGGGGATAAAACAGGTATTTGTGGGTGAAAAGGTCCTATTTCCAGGGGGAAACCTGGTATTTCTTGGAGAAGATGTGATATATTTGGGAGAAATGTGGCATGTCTGGACGAAACTGTCCTCTTTTGGGGATAAAAGAGGTATTTGTGGGTGAAAAGGTCCTATTTGAAGGGGGAAACCTGGTATTTCTTGGAGAAGATATGATATATTTGGGAGAAATCTGGCATGTCTGGAAGATAATATCCTATCTGGGGGGAGAAGGCTGGTATTTGTTGGAGAAAAGGTCCTATTTCTGGAGGAATCGTGGTATTTCTTGGAGAAGATGTGATATATTTGGGAGAAATGTGGCATTTCTGGAAGAAACTGTCCTATTTTAGGGATCAAACAGGTATTTGTGGGTGAAAAGGTCCAATTTCAAGGTGGAAACCTGGTATTTCTTGGAGAAGATGTTACATATTTGGGAGAAATGTGGCATTTCTGGATGAAACTGTCCTATTTTGGGGATAAAAGAGGTATTAGTGGTTGAAAAGGTCCTATTTGAAGGGGGAAAGCTGGTATTTCTTGGAGAAGATGTGATATATTTGGGAGAAATGTGGCCTTTCTGTAAGAAAATGTCCTATTTGGGGGAGAAGGCTGGTATTTGTTGGAAAAAAGGTCCTATTTCAGGAGGAATCCTGGTATTTCTTGGAGAAGATGTGATATATTTGGGAGAAATGTGGCATTTCTGGAAGAAAATGTCCTATTTGGGGGATAAAACAGGTATTTCTGGATGAGAAGGTCCTATTTGAAGGTGGAAACGTGGTATTTCTTGGAGAAGATGTGCTATATTTGGGAGAAATCTGGCATTTCTGGAAGAAACTGTCCCATTTTGGGGATAAAAGAGGTATTTGTGGGTGAAAAGGTCCTATTTGAAGGGGGAAACCTGGTATTTCTTGGAGAAGATGTGATATATTTAGGAGAAATATAGCATGTCATGAAGAAAATGTCCAATTTGTGGGGAGAAGGCAGGTATTTGTGGGTGAAAAGGTCCTATTTGAAGGGGAAAACCTGGTATTTCCTGGAGAAGATGTGATATATTTGGGAGAAATGTGGCATGTCTGGAAGAAACTGTCCTCTTTTGGGGATAAAAGAGGTATTTGTGGGCGAAAAGTTCCTATTTCTGGAGGAAACCTGGTATTTCTTGGAGAAGATGTGATATATTTGGGAGAAATGTGGCATTTCTGGAAGAAACTGTCCTCTTTTGGGGATAAAACAGGTATTTGTAGGTGAAAAGGTCCTCTTTCCAGGGGGAAACCTGGTATTTCTTGGAGGAGATGTGCTATATTTGGGAGAAATGAGGCCTTTCTGGAAGAAACTGTCCTATTTTGGGGATAAAAGAGGTATTTGTGGGTGAAAAGGTCCTATTTGAAGGGGGAATGCTGTTATTTCTTGGAGAAGATGTGATACATTTGGGAGAAATGTGGCCTTTCTGGAAGAAACTGTCCTCTTTTGGGGATAAAAGAGGTATTTGTGCGTGAAAAGGTCCTATTTGAAGGGGGAAACCTGGTATTTCTTGGAGAAGATGTGATATATTTGGGAGAAATGTGGCCTTTCTGGAAGAAACTGTCCTATTTTGGGGATCAAACAGGTATTTGTGGGTGAAAAGGTCCTATTTCAAGGGGGAGAGCTGGTATTTCTTGGAGAAGATGTGATATATTTGGGAGAAATGTGGCATTTCTGGAAGAAAATGTCCAATTTTGGGGATAAAAGAGGTATTTGTGGGTGAAAAGGTCCTATTTGAAGGGGGAAACCTGGTATTTCTTGGAGAAGATGTGATATATTTGGGAGAAATGTGGCATGTCAGGAAGAAACTGTCCTATTTTGGGGATAAAATAGGTATTTGTGTTTGAAAAGGTCCTATTTGAAGGGGGAAACCTGGTATTTCTTGGAGAAGATGTGATATATTTGGGAGAAATGTGGCATGTCTGGAAGAAACTGTCCTATTTTGGGGATAAAAGAGGTATTTGTGGGTGAAAAGGTCCTATTTGAAGGGGGAATCCTGGTATTTCTTGGAGAAGATGTTCTATATTTGGGAGAAATCTGGCATGTCTGGAAGAAACTGTCCTATTTTGGGGATTAAAGAGGTATTTGTGGGTGAAAAGGTCCTATTTCCAGGGGGAAAGCTGGTATTTCTTGGAGAAGATGTGATATATTTGGGAGAAATGTGGCCTTTTTGGAAGAAACTGTCCTATTTTGGGGATAAAAGAGGTATTTCAGGGTGAAAAGGTCCTATTTGAAGGGGGAAAGCTGGTATTTCTTGGAGAAGATGTGATATATTTGGGAGAAATGTGGCATTTCTGGAAGAAACTGTCCTATTTTGGGGATAAAAGAGGTACTTGTGGGTGAAAAGGTCCTATTTGAAGGGGGAAACCTGATATTTCTTGGAGAAGATGTGATATATTTGGGAGAAATGTGGCATTTCTGGAAGAAAATGTCCTATTTTGGGGATCAAACAAGTATTTGTGGGAGAAAAGGTTCTATTTGAAGGGGGAAAGCTGGTATTTCTTGGAGAAGATGTGATATATTTGGGAGAAATGTGGCATTTCTGGAAGAAACTGTCCAATTTGAGGGATAAAAGAGGCATTTGTGGGTGAAAAGGTCCTATTTGAAGGGGGAAAGCTGGTATTTCTTGGAGAAGATGTGATATATTTGGGAGAAATGTGGCATTTCTGGAGGAAACTGTCCTATTTTGGGGATAAAAGAGGTATTTGTGGATGAAAAATTCCTATTTCCAGGGGGAAACCTGGTATTTCTTGGAGAAGATGTGATATATTTGGGAGAAATCTGGTCTTTCTGGAAGTAACTGCCCTATTTTGGGGATAAAAGAGGTATTTGTGGGTGAAAAGGTCCTATTTGAAGGGGGAAAGCTGGTATTTCTTGGAGAAGATGTGATATATTTGGGAGAAATCTGGCATGTCTGGAAGAAAATGTCCTATTTGTGTGGTAAATGCTGGTATTTGTGTGAGAAAGTACCTATTTCATGAGGAATCCTGGTATTTCTTGGAGAAGCTGTGATATATTTGGGAGAAATCTGGCATTTCTGGCAGAAACTGTCCTATTTTGGGGATCAAAGAGGTATTTGTGGGTGAAAAGGTCCTATTTCGAGGGGGAAATCTGGTATTTCTAGCAGAAGATGTGATCTATTTGGGAGAAATGTGGCATTTCTGGAAGTAACTGCCCTATTTTGGGGATAAAAGAGGTATTTGTGGGTGAAAAGGTCCTATTTGAAGGGGGAGAGCTGGTATTTCTTGGAGAAGATGTGATATATTTGGGAGAAATGTGGCATTTCTGGAAGAAACTGTCCTATTTTGGGGATAAAAGAGGTATTTGTGGGTGAAAAGGTCCTATTTCAAGGGGGAAAGCTGGTATTTCTTGGAGAAGATGTGATAGATTTGGGAGAAATGTGGCATTTCTGGAAGAAACTGTCCTATTTTGGGGGAGTAAGTTGGTATTTGTGGGAGAAGTTGTCATATATTTGGGAGAAATGTGGCATTTCTGGAAGAAAAAGTCCAATTTGGGGGGAGAAAGCTAGTATTTGTGGGAGAAAATGTCCAATTTCATGGGGGAAACCTGTTTTGTGTGGGAGAAAATATCCTATTTTGGGGCTAAAACAGGTATTTGTGGGAGAAAAGGTCCTATTTCAGGGGGGAAACCTGGTATGTGTTGGAGAATGTGTTCTCTTTTTTGAGTTGAAATCGGGTGTTCCTTGAAGAAAATGACATATTTTTTGGGCGAAAAGTGGTATTTCTTGTAGAAAATGTCCTACGTTTGGGAAACAATGTAGCATTTCTGGGTGAAAATGTCCTGATTTGGGGAGGAATCTGGTATTTGTGGGAGAAAAAGAGGTATTTTGGGCGAGAAAGGTGGTATTTGTGGGAGAAAATGTCCTGTTTTTTGGGATAAAACAGGTATTTGTGGGAGAAAATATCCTATTTTGGGGATAAAACAGGCATTTCTGGGAGAAAATGTCGTATTTCAGGGGGGAAATGTAGTATTTCTGGGAGAAGACGTTATATATTTGGGAGAAAACTGGCATTTCTGGAAGAAAAAGTCTGATTTGGGGAAAGAAAGCTGGTATTTGTGGGAGAAAAGGACCAATTTCAGGGGGGAAACCTGGGATGTTAGGGAGAAAATGTCCTATTTTGGGGATAAAACAGGTATTTGTGGGTGAAAGGGTCTAATTTCAGGGGGGAAACCTGGTATTTGTGGGAGAAGATGTGGTATATTTGGGAGAAATGTGGCATTTCTGGAAGAAACTGTCCTCTTTTGGGGATAAAAGAGGTATTTGTGGGTGAAAAGGTCCTATTTGAAGGGGGAAACCTGGTATTTCTTGGAGAAGATGTGATATATTTGGGAGAAATGTGGCATTTCTGGCAGAAACTGTCCTATTTTGGGAATCAAACAGGTATTTGTGGGTGAAAAGGTCCTATTTGAAGGGGGAAACCTGGTATTTCCAGGAGAAGATGTGATACATTTGGGAGAAATCTGGCATGTCTGGCAGAAACTGTCCTATTTTGGGGATCAAAGAGGTATTTGTGGGTGAAAAGGTCCTATTTCAAGGGGGAAACCTGGTATTTCTTGGAGAAGATGTGATATATTTGGGAGAAATCTGGCCTTTCTGGAAGACAATGTCCTATTTTGGGGATAAAAGAGGTATTTGTGGGTGAAAAGGTCCTATTTCAAGGGGGAAACCTGGTATTTCTTGGAGGAGAAGATGTGATAGATTTGGAAGAAATGTGGCATGTTAGGAAGAAACTGTCCTATTTTGGGGATAAAAGAGGTATTTGTGGGTGAAAAGGTCCTATTTCAAGGGGGAAACCTGGTATTTCTTGGAGAAGATGCTCTATATTTGGGAGAAATGTGGCCTTTCTGGAAGAAAATGTCCTATTTTTGGGAGAAGGCTGGTATTTGTGGGTGAAAAGGTCCTATTTGAAGGGGGAAACCTGGTATTTCTTGTAGAAGATGTTACATATTTGAGAGAAATCTGTCATGTCAGGAAGGAAATCTCCTGTTTTGGGCATAAAATAGGTATTTGTGGGTGAAAAGGTCCTATTTGAAGGGGGAAACGTGGTATTTCTTGGAGAAGATGTGATATATTTGGGAGAAATGTGGCATTTCTGGAAGAAACTGCCCTATTTTGGGGATAAAACAGGTATTTGTGGGTGAAAAGGTCCTATTTGAAGGCGGAAACCTAATATTTCTTGGAGAAGATGTGGTATATTTGGGAGAAATGTGGCATTTCTGGAGGAAACTGTCCTATTTTGGGGCAGTAAGTTGGTATTTGTGGGAGAAGTTGTCATATATTTTGGAGAAAACTGGCATTTCTGGAAGAAAAAGTCCAATTTGGGGGGAGAAAGCTAGTATTTGTGGGAGAAAATGTCCAATTTCATGGGGGAAACCTGTTTTGTGTGGGAGAAAATATCCTATTTTTGGGCTAAAACAGGTATTTGTGGGAGAAAAGGTCCTATTTCAGGGGGGAAACCTGGTATGTGTTGGAGAAAGTGTTCTCTTTTTTGAGTTGAAATCGGGTGTTCCTTGAAGAAAATGACATATTTTTTGGGCGAAAAGTGGTATTTCTTGTAGAAAATGTCCTACGTTTGGGAAACAATGTAGCATTTCTGGGAGAAAATGTCCTGATTTGGGGAGGAATCTGGTATTTGTGGGAGAAAAAGAGGTATTTTGGGCGAGAAAGGTGGTATTTGTGGGAGAAAATGTCCTGTTTTTTGGGATAAAACAGGTATTTGTGGGAGAAAATATCCCATTTTGGGGATAAAACAGGCATTTCTGGGAGAAAATGTCGTATTTCAGGGGGAAACCTAGTATTTCTGGGAGAAGACGTTATATATTTGGGAGAAAACTGGTATTTCTGGAAGAAAAAGTCCGATTTGGGGAAAGAAAGCTGGTATTTGTGGGAGAAAGGGACCAATTTCAGGGGGGAAACCTGGGATGTTAGGGAGAAAATGTCCTATTTTGGGGATAAAACAGGTATTTGTGGGTGAAAAGGTCTAATTTCAGGGGGGAAACCTGGTATTTGTGGGAGAAGATGTGGTATATTTGGGAGAAATGTGGCATTTCTGGCAGAAACTGTCCTATTTTGGGAATCAAAGAGGTATTTGTGGGTGAAAAGGTCCTATTTGAAGGGGGAAACCTGGTATTTCTTGGAGAAGATGTGGTATATTTGGGAGAAATGTGGCATTTCTGGAAGAAACTGTCCTATTTTGGGGATCAAAGAGGTATTTGTGGGTGAAAAGGTCCTATTTCAAGGGGGAACCTGGTATTTCTTGGAGAAGATGTGATATATTTGGGAGAAATGTGGCATGTCTGGAAGAAACTGTCCTATTTTGGGGATAAAAGAGGTATTTGTGGGTGAAAAGGTCCTATTTGAAGGGGGAAACGTGGTATTTCTTGGAGAAGATGTGGTATATTTGAGAGAAATCTGGCATGTCGGAAGAAACTGTCCTCTTTTGGGGATAAAAGAGGTATTTGTGGGTGAAAAGGTCCTATTTGAAGGGGGAATCCTGGTATTTCTTGGAGAAGATGCTCTATATTTGGGAGAAATCTGGCATGTCTGGAAGAAACTGTCCTATTTTGGGGATCAAACAGGTATTTGTGGGTGAAAAGGTCCTATTTGAAGGGGGAAACCTGGTATTTCTTGGAGAAGATGTGATATATTTGGGAGAAATGTGGCCTTTCTGGAAGAAACTGTCCTATTTTGTGGATAAAAGAGGTATTTCAGGGTGAAAAGGTCCTATTTCCAGGGGGAAAGCTGGTATTTCTTGGATAAGATGTGATACATTTGGGAGAAATGTGGCATCTCTGGAAGAAACTGTCCTATTTTGGGGATAAAAGAGGTATTTGTGGGTGAAAAGGTCCTATTTGAAGGGGGAAACCTGGTATTTCTTGGGGAAGATGTGATATATTTGGGAGAAATGTGGCATTTCTGGAAGAAAATGTCCAATTTGTGGGGAGAAGGCTGGTATTTCTGTGTGAAAAGGTCCTATTTGAAGGGGGAAACCTGGTATTTCTTGTAGAAGATGTGATATATTTGGGAGAAATCTGTCATGTCAGGAAGGAAATGTCCTATTTTGGGGATAAAAGAGGTCTTTGTGGGTGAAAAGGTCCTATTTGAAGGGGGAACCCTGGTATTTCTTGGAGAAGATGTGATATATTTGGGAGAAATGAGGCATTTCTGGAAGAAACTGTCCTCTTTTGGGGATAAAAGAGGTATTTGTGGGTGAAAAGGTCCTATTTGAAGGGGGAAACCTGGTATTTCTTGGAGAAGATGTTCTATATTTGGGAGAAATGTGGCATTTCTGGAAGAAAATGTCCTATTTTGGGGAGCAAAGAAGTATTTGTGGGTGAAAAGGTTCTATTTGAAGGGGGAAAGCTGGTATTTCTTGTAGAAGATGTGATATATTTTGGAGAAATGTGGCTTTTCTGGAAGAAACTGTCCAATTTGAGGGATAAAAGAGGTATTTGTGGGTGAAAAGGTCCTATTTGAAGGCGGAAAGCTGGTATTTCTTGGAGAAGATGTGATATATTTGGGAGAAATGTGGCATTTCTGGTGGAAACTGTCCTATTTTGGGGATAAAAGAGGTATTTGTGGGTGAAAAGTTCCTATTTCCAGGGGGAAACCTGGTATTTCTTGGAGAAGATGTGATATATTTGGGAGAAATCTGGTCTTTCTGGAAGTAACTGCCCTATTTTGGGGATAAAAGAGGTATTTGTGGGTGAAAAGGTCCTATTTGAAGGGGGAAACCTGGTATTTCTTGGAGAAGATGTGATATATTTGGGAGAAATCTGGCATGTCTGGAAGAAAATATCCTATTTGTGTGGGAAATGCTGGTATTTGTGTGAGAAAGTACCTATTTCATGAGGAATCCTGGTATTTCTTGGAGAAGATGTGATATATTTGGGAGAAATCTGGCATTTCTGGCAGAAACTGTCCTATTTTGGGGATAAAAGAGGTATTTGTGGATGAAAAGGTCCTATTTCCAGGGGAAACCTGGTATTTCTTGGAGAAGATGTGATATATTTGGGAGAAATGTGGCCTTTCTGGAAGAAACTGTCCTATTTTGGGGATAAAAGAGGTATTTGTGGGTGAAAAGGTCCTATTTGAAGGGGGAGAGCTGGTATTTCTTGGAGAAGATGTGATATATTTGGGAGAATTGTGGCATTTCTGGAAGAAACTGTCCTGTTTTGGGGATAAAACAGGTATTTGTGGGTGAAAAGGTCCTATTTCAAGGGGGAAACGTGGTATTTCTTGGAGGAGATGTGCTATATTTGGGAGAAATGTGGAATTTCTGCAAGAAACTGTCCTCTTTTGGGCATAAAAGAGGTATTTGTGGGTGAAAAGGTCCTATTTGAAGGGGGAAAGCTGGTATTTCTTGGAGAAGATGTGATATATTTGGGAGAAATGTGGCATTTCTGGAAGAAAATGTCCTATTTTGGGGATAAAAGTGGTATTTGTGGGTGAAAAGGTCCTATTTCAAGGGGGAAACCTGGTATTTCTTGGAGAAGATGTTCTATATTTGGGAGAAATCTGGCATGTCAGGAAGAAAATGTCCTCTTTTGGGGATAAAAGAGGTATTTGTGGGTGAAAAGGTCCTATTTCAGGAGGAAAGCTGGTATTTCTTGGAGAAGATGTGATAGATTTGGGAGAAATGTGGCATGTCTGGAAGAAACTGTCCTCTTTTGGGGCTTAAAACAGGTATTTGTGGGTGAAAAAAGAGTTATTTGTGGGTGAAAAGGTCCTGTTTGAAGGGGGAAACGTGGTATTTCTTGGAGAAGATGTGATACATTTGGAAGAAATCAGGCATTTCTGGAAGAAAATGTCCTGTTTGGGGGATAAAACAGGTATTTGTGGGTGAAAAGGTCCTATTTGAAGGCGGAAAGCTGGTATTTCTTGGAGAAGATGTGATACATTTGGGAGAAATGTGGCATGTCTGGAAGAAACTGTCCTATTTTGGGGATAAAAGAGGTATTTGTGGGTGAAAAGGTCCTATTTCAAGGGGGAAACCTGGTATTTCTTGGGGAAGATGTGATATATTTGGGAGAAATGTGGCATGTCTGGAAGAAACTGTCCAATTTGTGGGGGAAGGCTGGTATTTCTGTGTGAAAAGGTCCTATTTGAAGGGGGAAACCTGGTATTTCTTGTAGAAGATGTTACATATTTGGGAGAAATCTGTCATGTCAGGAAGGAAATGTCCTATTTTGGGGATAAAAGAGGTCTTTGTGGGTGAAAAGGTCCTATTTCCAGGGGAAACCTGGTATTTCTTGGAGAAGATGTGATATATTTGGGAGAAATGTGGCATTTCTGGAGGAAACTGTCCTATTTTGGGGATAAAAGAGGTATTTGTTGGTGAAAAGTTCCTATTTCCAGGGGGAAACCTGGTATTTCTTGGAGAAGATGTGATATATTTGGGAGAAATCTGGTCTTTCTGGAAGTAACTGCCCTATTTTGGGGATAAAAGAGGTATTTGTGGGTGAAAAGGTCCTATTTGAAGGGGGAATCGTGCTATTTCTTGGAGAAGATGTGATATATTTGGGAGAAATCTGGCATGTCTGGAAGAAAATATCCTATTTGTGTGGGAAATGCTGGTATTTGTGTGAGAAAGTACCTATTTCATGAGGAATCCTGGTATTTCTTGGAGAAGATGTGATATATTTGGGAGAAATGTGGCCTTTCTGGAAGAAACTGTCCTATTTTGGGGATAAAACAGGTATTTCTGGGTGAAAATGTCCTATTTGAAGGGGGAAACCTGGTATTTCTTGGAGAAGATGTGATATATTTCGGAGTAATGTGGCATGTCTGGAAGAAACTGTCCTCTTTTGGGGATAAAACAGGTATTTGTGCGTGAAAAGGTCCTATTTGAAGGGGGAACCCTGGTATTTCTTGGAGAAGATGTGATATATTTGGGAGAAATGAGGCCTTTCTGGAAGAAACTGTCCTCTTTTGGGGATAAAAGAGGTATTTGTGGGTGAAAAGGTCCTATTTGAAGGGGGAAACCTGGTATTTCTTGGAGAAGATGTGATAAATCTGGGAGAAATGTGGCATTCCTGGAAGAAAAAGTTCAATCTGGGGGGAGAAGGCGGGCATTCTTGGGAGAAAAGGTCCTATTTGAAGGGGGAACCCTGGTATTTCTTGGAGAAGATGTGATATATTTGGGAGAAATGTGGCATGTCTGGAAGAAACTGTCCTATTTTGGGGATCAAAGAGGTATTTGTGGGTGAAAAGGTCCTATTTGAAGGGGGAGAGCTGGTATTTCTTGGAGAAGATGTGATATATTTGGGAGAAATGTGGCATTTCTGGCAGAAACTGTCCTCTTTTGGGGATAAAAGAGGTATTTGTGGGTGAAAAGGTCCTATTTGAAGGGGGAAAGCTGGTATTTCTTGGAGAAGATGTGATATATTTGGGAGAAATGTGGCCTTTCTGGAAGAAACTGTCCTATTTTGGGGATAAAATAGGTATTTGTGATTGAAAAGGTCCTATTTGAAGGGGGAAAGCTGGTATTTCTTGGAGAAGATGTGATATATTTGGGAGAAATGTGGCATGTCTGGAAGAAACTGTCCTCTTTTGGGGATAAAAGAGGTATTTGTGGGTGAAAAGTTCCTATTTGAAGGGGGAATCCTGGTATTTCTTGGAGAAGATGTTCTATAATTGGGAGAAATCTGGCATGTCTGGAAGAAACTGTCCTATTTTGGGGATCAAACAGGTATTTCTGGGTGAAAAGGTCCTATTTCCAGGGGGAAACCTGGTATTTCTTGGAGAAGATGTGATATATTTGGGAGAAATGTGGCATTTCTGGAAGAAACTGTCGTCTTTTGGGGATAAAAGAGGTATTTGTGGGTGAAAAGGTCCTATTTGAAGGGGGAAAGCTGGTATTTCTTGGAGAAGATGTTCTATATTTGGGAGAAATGTGGCATTTCTGGAAGAAAATGTCCTATTTTGGGGATCAAACAAGTATTTGTGGGAGAAAAGGTTCTATTTGAAGGGGGAAAGCTGGTATTTCTTGGAGAAGATGTGATATATTTGGGAGAAATGTGGCTTTTCTGGAAGAAACTGTCCTATTTGTGGGATAAAAGAGGCATTTGTGGGTGAAAAGGTCCTATTTCAGGAGGAAAGCTGGTATTTCTTGGAGAAGATGTGATATATTTGGGAGAAATGTGGCATGTCTGGAAGAAACTGTCCTCTTTTGGGGCTTAAAACAGGTATTTGTGGGTGAAAAAAGAGTTATTTGTGGGTGAAAAGGTCCTGTTTGAAGGGGGAAACGTGGTATTTCTTGGAGAAGATGTGATATATTTGGAAGAAATGTGGCATTTCTGGAAGAAACTGTCCAATTTGAGGGATAAAAGAGGTATTTGTGGGTGAAAAGGTCCTATTTGAAGGGGGAAACGTGTTATTTCTTGGAGAAGATGTGATATATTAGGGAGAAATATGGCATTTCTGGAGGAAACTGTCCTATTTTTGGGATAAAAGAGGTATTTGTGGGTGAAAAGTTCCTATTTCCAGGGGGAAAGCTGGTATTTCTTGGAGAAGATGTGATACATTTGGGAGAAATCTGGCATTTCTGGAAGTAACTGCCCTATTTTGGGGATAAAAGAGGTATTTGTGGGTGAAAAGGTCCTATTTGAAGGGGGAGAGCTGGTATTTCTTGGAGAAGATGTGATATATTTGGGAGAAATGTGGCATTTCTGGAAGAAACTGTCCTATTTTGGGGATAAAAGAGGTATTTGTGGGTGAAAAGGTCCTATTTCAAGGGGGAAAGCTGGTATTTCTTGGAGAAGATGTGATAGATTTGGGAGAAATGTGGCATTTCTGGAAGAAACTGTCCTATTTTGGGGGAGTAAGTTGGTATTTGTGGGAGAAGTTGTCATATATTTGGGAGAAATGTGGCATTTCTGGAAGAAAAAGTCCAATTTGGGGGGAGAAAGCTAGTATTTGTGGGAGAAAATGTCCAATTTCATGGGGGAAACCTGTTTTGTGTGGGAGAAAATATCCTATTTTTGGGCTAAAACAGGTATTTGTGGGAGAAAAGGTCCTATTTCAGGGGGGAAACCTGGTATGTGTTGGAGAAAGTGTTCTCTTTTTTGAGTTGAAATCGGGTGTTCCTTGAAGAAAATGACATATTTTTTGGGCGAAAAGTGGTATTTCTTGTAGAAAATGTCCCACGTTTGGGAAACAATGTAGCATTTCTGGGTGAAAATGTCCTGATTTGGGGAGGAATCTGGTATTTGTGGGAGAAAAAGAGGTATTTTGGGCGAGAAAGGTGGTATTTGTGGGAGAAAATGTCCTGTTTTTTGGGATAAAACAGGTATTTGTGGGAGAAAATATCCTATTTTGGGGATAAAACAGGCATTTCTGGGAGAAAATGTCGTATTTCAGGGGGGAAATGTAGTATTTCTGGGAGAAGACGTTATATATTTGGGAGAAAACTGGCATTTCTGGAAGAAAAAGTCTGATTTGGGGAAAGAAAGCTGGTATTTGTGGGAGAAAAGGACCAATTTCAGGGGGGAAACCTGGGATGTTAGGGAGAAAATGTCCTATTTTGGGGATAAAACAGGTATTTGTGGGTGAAAGGGTCTAATTTCAGGGGGGAAACCTGGTATTTGTGGGAGAAGATGTGGTATATTTGGGAGAAATGTGGCATTTCTGGAAGAAACTGTCCTCTTTTGGGGATAAAAGAGGTATTTGTGGGTGAAAAGGTCCTATTTGAAGGGGGAAACCTGGTATTTCTTGGAGAAGATATGATATATTTGGGAGAAATGTGGCATTTCTGGCAGAAACTGTCCTATTTTGGGAATCAAACAGGTATTTGTGGGTGAAAAGGTCCTATTTGAAGGGGGAAACCTGGTATTTCCAGGAGAAGATGTGATACATTTGGGAGAAATCTGGCATGTCTGGCAGAAACTGTCCTATTTTGGGGATCAAAGAGGTATTTGTGGGTGAAAAGGTCCTATTTCAAGGGGGAAACCTGGTATTTCTTGGAGAAGATGTGATATATTTGGGAGAAATCTGGCCTTTCTGGAAGACAATGTCCTATTTTGGGGATAAAAGAGGTATTTGTGGGTGAAAAGGTCCTATTTCAAGGGGGAAACCTGGTATTTCTTGGAGGAGAAGATGTGATAGATTTGGAAGAAATGTGGCATGTTAGGAAGAAACTGTCCTCTTTTGGGGATAAAAGAGGTATTTGTGGGTGAAAAGGTCCTATTTCAAGGGGGAAACCTGGTATTTCTTGGAGAAGATGCTCTATATTTGGGAGAAATGTGGCCTTTCTGGAAGAAAATGTCCTATTTTGGGGGAGAAGGCTGGTATTTGTGGGTGAAAAGGTCCTATTTGAAGGGGGAAACCTGGTATTTCTTGTAGAAGATGTTACATATTTGAGAGAAATCTGTCATGTCAGGAAGGAAATCTCCTGTTTTGGGCATAAAATAGGTATTTGTGGGTGAAAAGGTCCTATTTGAAGGGGGAAACGTGGTATTTCTTGGAGAAGATGTGATATATTTGGGAGAAATGTGGCATTTCTGGAAGAAACTGTCCTATTTTGGGGGTAAAAGAGGTATTTGTGGGTGAAAAGGTCCTATTTGAAGGCGGAAACCTAATATTTCTTGGAGAAGATGTGGTATATTTGGGAGAAATGTGGCATTTCTGGAGGAAACTGTCCTATTTTGGGGCAGTAAGTTGGTATTTGTGGGAGAAGTTGTCATATATTTTGGAGAAAACTGGCATTTCTGGAAGAAAAAGTCCAATTTGGGGGGAGAAAGCTAGTATTTGTGGGAGAAAATGTCCAATTTCATGGGGGAAACCTGTTTTGTGTGGGAGAAAATATCCTATTTTTGGGCTAAAACAGGTATTTGTGGGAGAAAAGGTCCTATTTCAGGGGGGAAACCTGGTATGTGTTGGAGAAAGTGTTCTCTTTTTTGAGTTGAAATCGGGTGTTCCTTGAAGAAAATGACATATTTTTTGGGCGAAAAGTGGTATTTCTTGTAGAAAATGTCCTACGTTTGGGAAACAATGTAGCATTTCTGGGAGAAAATGTCCTGATTTGGGGAGGAATCTGGTATTTGTGGGAGAAAAAGAGGTATTTTGGGCGAGAAAGGTGGTATTTGTGGGAGAAAATGTCCTGTTTTTTGGGATAAAACAGGTATTTGTGGGAGAAAATATCCCATTTTGGGGATAAAACAGGCATTTCTGGGAGAAAATGTCGTATTTCAGGGGGAAACCTAGTATTTCTGGGAGAAGACGTTATATATTTGGGAGAAAACTGGTATTTCTGGAAGAAGAAGTCCGATTTGGGGAAAGAAAGCTGGTATTTGTGGGAGAAAGGGACCAATTTCAGGGGGGAAACCTGGGATGTTAGGGAGAAAATGTCCTATTTTGGGGATAAAACAGGTATTTGTGGGTGAAAAGGTCCTATTTCCAGGGGGAACCCTGGTATTTCTTGGAGAAGATGTGATATATTTGGGAGAAATCTGGCATTTCTGGAAGAAACTGTCCTATTTTGGGGATAAAAGAGGTATTTGTGGGTGAAAAGGTCCTATTTGAAGGGGGAAAGCTGGTATTTCTTGGAGAAGATGTTCTATATTTGGGAGAAATGTGGCATTTCTGGAAGAAAATGTCCTATTTTGGGGATCAAACAAGTATTTGTGGGAGAAAAGGTTCTATTTGAAGGGGGAAAGCTGGTATTTCTTGGAGAAGATGTGATATATTTGGGAGAAATGTGGCTTTTCTGGAAGAAACTGTCCTATTTGAGGGATAAAAGAGGCATTTGTGGGTGAAAAGGTCCTATTTGAAGGCGGAAAGCCGGTATTTCTTGGAGAAGATGTGATATATTTGGGAGAAATGTGGCATGTCTGGAGGAAACTGTCCTATTTTGGGGATAAAAGAGGTATTTGTGGGTGAAAAGTTCCTATTTCCAGGGGGAAACCTGGTATTTCTTGGAGAAGATGTGATATATTTGGGAGAAATCTGGTCTTTCTGGAAGTAACTGCCCTCTTCTGGGGATAAAAGAGGTATTTGTGGGTGAAAAGGTCCTATTTGAAGGGGGAAACCTGGTATTTCTTGGAGAAGATGTGATATATTTGGGAGAAATCTGGCATGTCTGGAAGAAAATATCCTATTTGTGTGGGAAATGCTGGTATTTGTGTGAGAAAGTACCTATTTCATGAGGAATCCTGGTATTTCTTGGAGAAGATGTGATATATTTGGGAGAAATCTGGCATTTCTGGCAGAAACTGTCCTCTTTTGGGGATAAAAGAGGTATTTGTGGGTGAAAAGTTCCTATTTCCAGGTGGAAACCTGGTATTTCTTGGAGAAGATGTGATATATTTGGGAGAAATGTGGCATTTCTGGAAGAAACTGTCCTATTTTGGGTATAAAACAGGTATTTGTGGGTGAAAAGGTCCTATTTCCAGGGGGAAAGCTGGTATGTCTTGGAGAAGATGTGATATATTTGGGAGAATTGTGGCATTTCTGGAAGAAACTGTCCTGTTTTGGGGATAAAACAGGTATTTGTGATTGAAAAGGTCCTATTTGAAGGGGGAAAGCTGGTATTTCTTGGAGAAGATGTGATATATTTGGGAGAAATGTGGCATGTCTGGAAGAAACTGTCCTCTTTTGGGGATAAAAGAGGTATTTGTGGGTGAAAAGTTCCTATTTGAAGGGGGAATCCTGGTATTTCTTGGAGAAGATGTTCTATAATTGGGAGAAATCTGGCATGTCTGGAAGAAACTGTCCTATTTTGGGGATCAAACATGTATTTCTGGGTGAAAAGGTCCTATTTCCAGGGGGAAACCTGGTATTTCTTGGAGAAGATGTGATATATTTGGGAGAAATGTGGCATTTCTGGAAGAAACTGTCGTCTTTTGGGGATAAAAGAGGTATTTGTGGGTGAAAAGGTCCTATTTGAAGGGGGAAAGCTGGTATTTCTTGGAGAAGATGTTCTATATTTGGGAGAAATGTGGCATTTCTGGAAGAAAATGTCCTATTTTGGGGATCAAACAAGTATTTGTGGGAGAAAAGGTTCTATTTGAAGGGGGAAAGCTGGTATTTCTTGGAGAAGATGTGATATATTTGGGAGAAATGTGGCTTTTCTGGAAGAAACTGTCCTATTTGTGGGATAAAAGAGGCATTTGTGGGTGAAAAGGTCCTATTTCAGGAGGAAAGCTGGTATTTCTTGGAGAAGATGTGATATATTTGGGAGAAATGTGGCATGTCTGGAAGAAACTGTCCTCTTTTGGGGCTTAAAACAGGTATTTGTGGGTGAAAAAAGAGTTATTTGTGGGTGAAAAGTTCCTGTTTGAAGGGGGAAACGTGGTATTTCTTGGAGAAGATGTGATATATTTGGAAGAAATGTGGCATTTCTGGAAGAAACTGTCCAATTTGAGGGATAAAAGAGGTATTTGTGGGTGAAAAGGTCCTATTTGAAGGGGGAAACGTGTTATTTCTTGGAGAAGATGTGATATATTAGGGAGAAATATGGCATTTCTGGAGGAAACTGTCGTATTTTTGGGATAAAAGAGGTATTTGTGGGTGAAAAGTTCCTATTTCCAGGGGGAAAGCTGGTATTTCTTGGAGAAGATGTGATACATTTGGGAGAAATCTGGCATTTCTGGAAGTAACTGCCCTATTTTGGGGATAAAAGAGGTATTTGTGGGTGAAAAGGTCCTATTTGAAGGGGGAGAGCTGGTATTTCTTGGAGAAGATGTGATATATTTGGGAGAAATGTGGCATTTCTGGAAGAAACTGTCCTATTTTGGGGATAAAAGAGGTATTTGTGGGTGAAAAGGTCCTATTTCAAGGGGGAAAGCTGGTATTTCTTGGAGAAGATGTGATAGATTTGGGAGAAATGTGGCATTTCTGGAAGAAACTGTCCTATTTTGGGGGAGTAAGTTGGTATTTGTGGGAGAAGTTGTCATATATTTGGGAGAAATGTGGCATTTCTGGAAGAAAAAGTCCAATTTGGGGGGAGAAAGCTAGTATTTGTGGGAGAAAATGTCCAATTTCATGGGGGAAACCTGTTTTGTGTGGGAGAAAATATCCTATTTTGGGGCTAAAACAGGTATTTGTGGGAGAAAAGGTCCTATTTCAGGGGGGAAACCTGGTATGTGTTGGAGAAAGTGTTCTCTTTTTTGAGTTGAAATCGGGTGTTCCTTGAAGAAAATGACATATTTTTTGGGCGAAAAGTGGTATTTCTTGTAGAAAATGTCCCACGTTTGGGAAACAATGTAGCATTTCTGGGAGAAAATGTCCTGATTTGGGGAGGAATCTGGTATTTGTGGGAGAAAAAGAGGTATTTTGGGCGAGAAAGGTGGTATTTGTGGGAGAAAATGTCCTGTTTTTTGGGATAAAACAGGTATTTGTGGGAGAAAATATCCTATTTTGGGGATAAAACAGGCATTTCTGGGAGAAAATGTCGTATTTCAGGGGGGAAATGTAGTATTTCTGGGAGAAGACGTTATATATTTGGGAGAAAACTGGCATTTCTGGAAGAAAAAGTCTGATTTGGGGAAAGAAAGCTGGTATTTGTGGGAGAAAAGGACCAATTTCAGGGGGGAAACCTGGGATGTTAGGGAGAAAATGTCCTATTTTGGGGATAAAACAGGTATTTGTGGGTGAAAGGGTCTAATTTCAGGGGGGAAACCTGGTATTTGTGGGAGAAGATGTGGTATATTTGGGAGAAATGTGGCATTTCTGGAAGAAACTGTCCTCTTTTGGGGATAAAAGAGGTATTTGTGGGTGAAAAGGTCCTATTTGAAGGGGGAAAGCTGGTATTTCTTGGAGAAGATGTGATATATTTGGGAGAAATGTGGCATTTCTGGCAGAAACTGTCCTATTTTGGGAATCAAACAGGTATTTGTGGGTGAAAAGGTCCTATTTGAAGGGGGAAACCTGGTATTTCCAGGAGAAGATGTGATACATTTGGGAGAAATCTGGCATGTCTGGCAGAAACTGTCCTATTTTGGGGATCAAAGAGGTATTTGTGGGTGAAAAGGTCCTATTTCAAGGGGAAAGCTGGTATTTCTTGGAGAAGATGTGATATATTTGGGAGAAATCTGGCCTTTCTGGAAGACAATGTCCTATTTTGGGGATAAAAGAGGTATTTGTGGGTGAAAAGGTCCTATTTCAAGGGGGAAACCTGGTATTTCTTGGAGGAGAAGATGTGATAGATTTGGAAGAAATGTGGCATGTTAGGAAGAAACTGTCCTATTTTGGGGATAAAAGAGGTATTTGTGGGTGAAAAGGTCCTATTTCAAGGGGGAAACCTGGTATTTCTTGGAGAAGATGCTCTATATTTGGGAGAAATGTGGCCTTTCTGGAAGAAAATGTCCTATTTTGGGGGAGAAGGCTGGTATTTGTGGGTGAAAAGGTCCTATTTGAAGGGGGAAACCTGGTATTTCTTGTAGAAGATGTTACATATTTGAGAGAAATCTGTCATGTCAGGAAGGAAATCTCCTGTTTTGGGCATAAAATAGGTATTTGTGGGTGAAAAGGTCCTATTTGAAGGGGGAAACGTGGTATTTCTTGGAGAAGATGTGATATATTTGGGAGAAATGTGGCATTTCTGGAAGAAACTGTCCTATTTTGGGGGTAAAAGAGGTATTTGTGGGTGAAAAGGTCCTATTTGAAGGCGGAAACCTAATATTTCTTGGAGAAGATGTGGTATATTTGGGAGAAATGTGGCATTTCTGGAGGAAACTGTCCTATTTTGGGGCAGTAAGTTGGTATTTGTGGGAGAAGTTGTCATATATTTTGGAGAAAACTGGCATTTCTGGAAGAAAAAGTCCAATTTGGGGGGAGAAAGCTAGTATTTGTGGGAGAAAATGTCCAATTTCATGGGGGAAACCTGTTTTGTGTGGGAGAAAATATCCTATTTTTGGGCTAAAACAGGTATTTGTGGGAGAAAAGGTCCTATTTCAGGGGGGAAACCTGGTATGTGTTGGAGAAAGTGTTCTCTTTTTTGAGTTGAAATCGGGTGTTCCTTGAAGAAAATGACATATTTTTTGGGCGAAAAGTGGTATTTCTTGTAGAAAATGTCCTACGTTTGGGAAACAATGTAGCATTTCTGGGAGAAAATGTCCTGATTTGGGGAGGAATCTGGTATTTGTGGGAGAAAAAGAGGTATTTTGGGCGAGAAAGGTGGTATTTGTGGGAGAAAATGTCCTGTTTTTTGGGATAAAACAGGTATTTGTGGGAGAAAATATCCCATTTTGGGGATAAAACAGGCATTTCTGGGAGAAAATGTCGTATTTCAGGGGGAAACCTAGTATTTCTGGGAGAAGACGTTATATATTTGGGAGAAAACTGGTATTTCTGGAAGAAGAAGTCCGATTTGGGGAAAGAAAGCTGGTATTTGTGGGAGAAAGGGACCAATTTCAGGGGGGAAACCTGGGATGTTAGGGAGAAAATGTCCTATTTTGGGGATAAAACAGGTATTTGTGGGTGAAAAGGTCCTATTTCCAGGGGGAACCCTGGTATTTCTTGGAGAAGATGTGATATATTTGGGAGAAATGTGGCATTTCTGGAAGAAACTGTCCTATTTTGGGGATAAAAGAGGTATTTGTGGGTGAAAAGGTCCTATTTGAAGGGGGAAAGCTGGTATTTCTTGGAGAAGATGTTCTATATTTGGGAGAAATGTGGCATTTCTGGAAGAAAATGTCCTATTTTGGGGATCAAACAAGTATTTGTGGGAGAAAAGGTTCTATTTGAAGGGGGAAAGCTGGTATTTCTTGGAGAAGATGTGATATATTTGGGAGAAATGTGGCTTTTCTGGAAGAAACTGTCCTATTTGAGGGATAAAAGAGGCATTTGTGGGTGAAAAGGTCCTATTTGAAGGCGGAAAGCCGGTATTTCTTGGAGAAGATGTGATATATTTGGGAGAAATGTGGCATGTCTGGAGGAAACTGTCCTATTTTGGGGATAAAAGAGGTATTTGTGGGTGAAAAGTTCCTATTTCCAGGGGGAAACCTGGTATTTCTTGGAGAAGATGTGATATATTTGGGAGAAATCTGGTCTTTCTGGAAGTAACTGCCCTATTTTGGGGATAAAAGAGGTATTTGTGGGTGAAAAGGTCCTATTTGAAGGGGGAAACCTGGTATTTCTTGGAGAAGATGTGATATATTTGGGAGAAATCTGGCATGTCTGGAAGAAAATATCCTATTTGTGTGGGAAATGCTGGTATTTGTGTGAGAAAGTACCTATTTCATGAGGAATCCTGGTATTTCTTGGAGAAGATGTGATATATTTGGGAGAAATCTGGCATTTCTGGCAGAAACTGTCCTATTTTGGGGATAAAAGAGGTATTTGTGGGTGAAAAGTTCCTATTTCCAGGTGGAAACCTGGTATTTCTTGGAGAAGATGTGATATATTTGGGAGAAATGTGGCATTTCTGGAAGAAACTGTCCTATTTTGGGTATAAAAAAGGTATTTGTGGGTGAAAAGGTCCTATTTCCAGGGGGAAAGCTGGTATGTCTTGGAGAAGATGTGATATATTTGGGAGAATTGTGGCATTTCTGGAAGAAACTGTCCTGTTTTGGGGATAAAACAGGTATTTGTGGGTGTAAAGGTCCTATTTCAAGGGGGAAACCTGGTATTTCTTGGAGGAGATGTGATATATTTGGGAGAAATGTGGCATTTCTGCAAGAAACTGTCCTCTTTTGGGGATAAAAGAGGTATTTGTGGGTGAAAAGGTCCTATTTCAGGAGGAAAGCTGGTATTTCTTGGAGAAGATGTGATAGATTTGGGAGAAATGTGGCATGTCTGGAAGAAACTGTCCTCTTTTGGGACTTAAAACAGGTGTTTGTGGGTGAAAAAAGAGTTATTTGTGGGTGAAAAGGTCCTGTTTGAAGGGGGAAACGTGGTATTTCTTGGAGAAGATGTGATACATTTGGAAGAAATGTGGCATTTCTGGAAGAAACTGTCCAATTTGAGGGATAAAAGAGGTATTTGTGGGTGAAAAGGTCCTATTTGAAGTGGGAAACGTGGTATTTCTTGGAGAAGATGTGATATATTAGGGAGAAATATGGCATTTCTGGAGGAAACTGTCGTATTTTTGGGATAAAAGAGGTATTTGTGGGTGAAAAGTTCCTATTTCCAGGGGGATATATTTGGGAGAAATGTGGCATTTCTGGAAGAAACTGTCCTCTTTTGGGGATAAAAGAGGTATTTGTGGGTGAAAAGGTACTATTTCCAGGGGGAAAGCTGGTATTTCTTGGAGAAGATGTGATATATTTGGGAGAAATGTGGCATTTCTGGCAGAAACTGTCCTATTTTGGGAATCAAACAGGTATTTGTGGGTGAAAAGGTCCTATTTGAAGGGGGAAACCTGGTATTTCCAGGAGAAGATGTGATACATTTGGGAGAAATGTGGCATGTCTGGCAGAAACTGTCCTATTTTGGGGATCAAAGAGGTATTTGTGGGTGAAAAGGTCCTATTTCAAGGGGAAACCTGGTATTTCTTGGAGAAGATGTGATCTATTTGGGAGAAATCTGGCCTTTCTGGAAGACAATGTCCTATTTTGGGGATAAAAGAGGTATTTGTGGGTGAAAAGGTCCTATTTGAAGGGGGAAACCTGGTATTTCTTGGAGGAGAAGATGTGATAGATTTGGAAGAAATGTGGCATGTTAGGAAGAAGCTGTCCTATTTTGGGGATAAAAGAGGTATTTGTGGGTGAAAAGGTCCTATTTCAAGGGGGAAACCTGGTATTTCTTGGAGAAGATGCTCTATATTTGGGAGAAATGTGGCCTTTCTGGAAGAAAATGTCCAATTTTGGGGGAGAAGGCTGGTATTTGTGGGTGAAAAGGTCCTATTTGAAGGGGGAAACCTGGTATTTCTTGTAGAAGATGTTACATATTTGAGAGAAATCTGTCATGTCAGGAAGGAAATCTCCTGTTTTGGGCATAAAATAGGTATTTGTGGGTGAAAAGGTCCTATTTGAAGGGGGAAACGTGGTATTTCTTGGAGAAGATGTGATATATTTGGGAGAAATGTGGCATTTCTGGAAGAAACTGCCCTATTTTGGGGGTAAAGGAGGTATTTGTGGGTGAAAAGGTCCTATTTGAAGGTGGAAACCTAATATTTCTTGGAGAAGATGTGGTATATTTGGGAGAAATGTGGCATTTCTGGAGGAAACTGTCCTATTTTGGGGGAGTAAGTTGGTATTTGTGGGAGAAGTTTTCATATATTTTGGAGAAAACTGGCATTTCTGGAAGAAAAAGTCCAATTTGGGGGGAGAAAGCTAGTATTTGTGGGAGAAAATGTCCAATTTCATGGGGGAAACCTGTTTTGTGTGGGAGAAAATATCCTATTTTTGGGCTAAAACAGGTATTTGTGGGAGAAAAGGTCCTATTTCAGGGGGGAAACCTGGTATGTGTTGGAGAAAGTGTTCTCTTTTTTGAGTTGAAATCGGGTGTTCCTTGAAGAAAATGACATATTTTTTGGGCGAAAAGTGGTATTTCTTGTAGAAAATGTCCTACGTTTGGGAAACAATGTAGCATTTCTGGGAGAAAATGTCCTGATTTGGGGAGGAATCTGGTATTTGTGGGAGAAAAAGAGGTATTTTGGGCGAGAAAGGTGGTATTTGTGGGAGAAAATGTCCTGTTTTTTGGGATAAAACAGGTATTTGTGGGAGAAAATATCCCATTTTGGGGATAAAACAGGCATTTCTGGGAGAAAATGTCGTATTTCAGAGGGAAACCTAGTATTTCTGGGAGAAGACGTTATATATTTGGGAGAAAACTGGTATTTCTGGAAGAAAAAGTCCGATTTGGGGAAAGAAAGCTGGTATTTGTGGGAGAAAGGGACCAATTTCAGGGGGGAAACCTGGGATGTTAGGGACAAAATGTCCTATTTTGGGGATCAAACAGGTATTTGTGGGTGAAAAGGTCTAATTTCAGGGGGGAAACCTGGTATTTGTGGGAGAAGATGTGCTATATTTGGGAGAAATGTGGCATTTCTGGCAGAAACTGTCCTATTTTGGGAATCAAACAGGTATTTGTGGGTGAAAAGGTCCTATTTGAAGGGGGAAACCTGGTATTTCTTGGAGAAGATGTGATACATTTGGGAGAAATGTGGCATTTCTGGAAGAAACTGTCCTATTTTGGGGATAAAAGAGGTATTTGTGGGTGAAAAGGTCCTATTTCAAGGGGGAACCTGGTATTTCTTGGAGAAGATGTGATATATTTGGGAGAAATGTGGCATGTCTGGAAGAAACTGTCCTATTTTGGGGATAAAAGAGGTATTTGTGGGTGAAAAGGTCCTATTTGAAGGGGGAAACGTGGTATTTCTTGGAGAAGATGTGATATATTTGAGAGAAATCTGGCATGTCGGAAGAAACTGTCCTCTTTTGGGGATAAAAGAGGTATTTGTGGGTGTAAAGGTCCTATTTGAAGGGGGAATCCTGGTATTTCTTGGAGAAGATGCTCTATATTTGGGAGAAATCTGGCATGTCTGGAAGAAACTGTCCTATTTTGGGGATCAAACAGGTATTTGTGGGTGAAAAGGTCCTATTTGAAGGGGGAAACCTGGTATTTCTTGGAGAAGCTGTGATAAATTTGGGAGAAATGTGGCCTTTCTGGAAGAAACTGTCCTATTTTGTGGATAAAAGAGGTATTTCAGGGTGAAAAGGTCCTATTTCCAGGGGGAAACCTGGTATTTCTTGGAGAAGATGTGATACATTTGGGAGAAATGTGGCATCTCTGGAAGAAACTGTCCTATTTTGGGGATAAAAGAGGTATTTGTGGGTGAAAAGGTCCTATTTGAAGGGGGAAAGCTGGTATTTCTTGGAGAAGATGTGATATATTTGGGAGAAATGTGGCATTTCTGGAAGAAAATGTCCAATTTGTGGGGAGAAGGCTGGTATTTCTGTGTGAAAAGGTCCTATTTGAAGGGGGAAACCTGGTATTTCTTGTAGAAGATGTGATATATTTGGGAGAAATCTGTCATGTCAGGAAGGAAATGTCCTATTTTGGGGATAAAAGAGGTCTTTGTGGGTGAAAAGGTCCTATTTCCAGGGGAAACCTGGTATTTCTTGGAGAAGATGTGATATATTTTGGAGAAATGTGGCATTTCTGGAAGAAACTGTTTTATTTTGGGGATAAAAGAGGTATTTGTGGGTGAAAAGGTACTATTTCCAGGGGGAAAGCTGATATTTCTTGGAGAAGATGTGATATATTTGGGAGAAATCTGGCATGTCTGGAAGAAACTGTCCTATTTTGGGAATCAAACAGGTATTTGTGGGTGAAAAGGTCCTATTTGAAGGGGGAAACCTGGTATTTCCAGGAGAAGATGTGATACATTTGGGAGAAATATGGCATGTCTGGCAGAAACTGTCCTATTTTGGGGATCAAAGAGGTATTTGTGGCTGAAAAGGTCCTATTTCAAGGGGGAAACCTGTTATTTCTTGGAGAAGATGTGATATATTTGGGAGAAATCTGGCCTTTCTGGAAGACAATGTCCTATTTTGGGGATAAAAGAGGTATTTGTGGGTGAAAAGGTCCTATTTCAAGGGGGAAACCTGGTATTTCTTGGAGGAGAAGATGTGATATATTTGGGAGAAATGTGGCATTTCTGGAGGAAACTGTCCTCTTTTGGGGATAAAAGAGGTATTTGTGGGTGAAAAGGTCCTATTTCAAGTGGGAAAGCTGGTATTTCTTGGAGAAAATGTGATATATTTGGGAGAAATGTGGCATTTCTGGAAGAAACTGTCCTCTTTTGGGGAGTAAGTTGGTATTTGTGGGAGAAGTTGTCATATATTTGGGAGAAATGTGGCATTTCTGGAAGAAAAAGTCCAATTTGGGGGGAGAAAGCTAGTATTTGTGGGAGAAAATGTCCAATTTCATGGGGGAAACCTGTTTTGTGTGGGAGAAAATATCCTATTTTTGGGCTAAAACAGGTATTTGTGGGAGAAAAGGTCCTATTTCAGGGGGGAAACCTGGTATGTGTTGGAGAATGTGTTCTCTTTTTTGAGTTGAAATCGGGTGTTCCTTGAAGAAAATGACATATTTTTTGGGCGAAAAGTGGTATTTCTTGTAGAAAATGTCCTACGTTTGGGAAACAATGTAGCATTTCTGGGAGAAAATGTCCTGATTTGGGGAGGAATCTGGTATTTGTGGGAGAAAAAGAGGTATTTTGGGCGAGAAAGGTGGTATTTGTGGGAGAAAATGTCCTGTTTTTTGGGATAAAACAGGTATTTGTGGGAGAAAATATCCCATTTTGGGGATAAAACAGGCATTTCTGGGAGAAAATGTCGTATTTCAGGGGGGAAATGTAGTATTTCTGGGAGAAGACGTTATATATTTGGGAGAAAACTGGCATTTCTGGAAGAAAAAGTCTGATTTGGGGAAAGAAAGCTGGTATTTGTGGGAGAAAAGGACCAATTTCAGGGGGGAAACCTGGGATGTTAGGGAGAAAATGTCCTATTTTGGGGATAAAACAGGTATTTGTGGATGAAAGGGTCTAATTTCAGGGGGGAAACCTGGTATTTGTGGGAGAAGATGTGGTATATATGGGAGAAATGTGGCATTTCTGGAAGAAACTGTCCTCTTTTGGGGATAAAAGAGGTATTTGTGGGTGAAAAGGTCCTATTTGAAGGGGGAAACCTGGTATTTCTTGGAGAAGATGTGATATATTTGGGAGAAATGTGGCATTTCTGGCAGAAACTGTCCTATTTTGGGAATCAAACAGGTATTTGTGGGTGAAAAGGTCCTATTTGAAGGGGGAAACCTGGTATTTCCAGGAGAAGATGTGATACATTTGGGAGAAATGTGGCATGTCTGGCAGAAACTGTCCTATTTTGGGGATCAAAGAGGTATTTGTGGGTGAAAAGGTCCTATTTGAAGGGGGAAACCTGGTATTTCTTGGAGAAGATGTGATATATTTGGGAGAAATCTGGCCTTTCTGGAAGACAATGTCCTATTTTGGGGATAAAAGAGGTATTTGTGGGTGAAAAGGTCCTATTTCAAGGGGGAAACCTGGTATTTCTTGGAGGAGAAGATGTGATAGATTTTGAAGAAATGTGGCATGTTAGGAAGAAACTGTCCTATTTTGGGGATAAAAGAGGTATTTGTGGGTGAAAAGGTCCTATTTGAAGGGGGAAACGTGGTATTTCTTGGAGAAGATGCTCTATATTTGGGAGAAATGTGGCCTTTCTGGAAGAAAATGTCCAATTTTGGGGGAGAAGGCTGGTATTTGTGGGTGAAAAGGTCCTATTTGAAGGGGGAAACCTGGTATTTCTTGTAGAAGATGTTACATATTTGAGAGAAATCTGTCATGTCAGGAAGGAAATCTCCTGTTTTGGGCATAAAATAGGTATTTGTGGGTGAAAAGGTCCTATTTGAAGGGGGAAACGTGGTATTTCTTGGAGAAGATGTGATATATTTGGGAGAAATGTGGCATTTCTGGAAGAAACTGCCCTATTTTGGGGGTAAAAGAGGTATTTGTGGGTGAAAAGGTCCTATTTGAAGGCGGAAACCTAATATTTCTTGGAGAAGATGTGGTATATTTGGGAGAAATGTGGCATTTCTGGAGGAAACTGTCCTATTTTGGGGGAGTAAGTTGGTATTTGTGGGAGAAGTTTTCATATATTTTGGAGAAAACTGGCATTTCTGGAAGAAAAAGTCCAATTTGGGGGGAGAAAGCTAGTATTTGTGGGAGAAAATGTCCAATTTCATGGGGGAAACCTGTTTTGTGTGGGAGAAAATATCCTATTTTTGGGCTAAAACAGGTATTTGTGGGAGAAAAGGTCCTATTTCAGGGGGGAAACCTGGTATGTGTTGGAGAATGTGTTCTCTTTTTTGAGTTGAAATCGGGTGTTCCTTGAAGAAAATGACATATTTTTTGGGCGAAAAGTGGTATTTCTTGTAGAAAATGTCCTACGTTTGGGAAACAATGTAGCATTTCTGGGAGAAAATGTCCTGATTTGGGGAGGAATCTGGTATTTGTGGGAGAAAAAGAGGTATTTTGGGCGAGAAAGGTGGTATTTGTGGGAGAAAATGTCCTGTTTTTTGGGATAAAACAGGTATTTGTGGGAGAAAATATCCCATTTTGGGGATAAAACAGGCATTTCTGGGAGAAAATGTCGTATTTCAGGGGGAAACCTAGTATTTCTGGGAGAAGACGTTATATATTTGGGAGAAAACTGGTATTTCTGGAAGAAGAAGTCCGATTTGGGGAAAGAAAGCTGGTATTTGTGGGAGAAAGGGACCAATTTCAGGGGGGAAACCTGGGATGTTAGGGAGAAAATGTCCTATTTTGGGGATAAAACAGGTATTTGTGGGTGAAAAGGTCTAATTTCAGGGGGGAAACCTGGTATTTGTGGGAGAAGATGTGGTATATTTGGGAGAAATGTGGCATTTCTGGCAGAAACTGTCCTATTTTGGGAATCAAAGAGGTATTTGTGGGTGAAAAGGTCCTATTTGAAGGGGGAAACCTGGTATTTCTTGGAGAAGATGTGGTATATTTGGGAGAAATGTGGCATTTCTGGAAGAAACTGTCCTATTTTGGGGATCAAAGAGGTATTTGTGGGTGAAAAGGTCCTATTTCAAGGGGGAACCTGGTATTTCTTGGAGAAGATGTGATATATTTGGGAGAAATGTGGCATGTCAGGAAGAAACTGTCCTATTTTGGGGATAAAAGAGGTATTTGTGGGTGAAAAGGTCCTATTTGAAGGGGGAAACGTGGTATTTCTTGGAGAAGATGTGATATATTTGGGAGAAATCTGGCATGTCGGAAGAAACTGTCCTCTTTTGGGGATAAAAGAGGTATTTGTGGGTGAAAAGGTCCTATTTGAAGGGGGAATCCTGGTATTTCTTGGAGAAGATGCTCTATATTTGGGAGAAATCTGGCATGTCTGAAAGAAACTGTCCTCTTTTGGGGATAAAACAGGTATTTGTGGGTGAAAAGGTCCTATTTGAAGGGGGAAACCTGGTATTTCTTGGAGAAGATGCTCTATATTTGGGAGAAATGTGGCCTTTCTGGAAGAAACTGTCCTATTTTGTGGATAAAAGAGGTATTTCAGGGTGAAAAGGTCCTATTTCCAGGGGGAAACCTGGTATTTCTTGGAGAAGATGTGATACATTTGGGAGAAATGTGGCATCTCTGGAAGAAACTGTCCTATTTTGGGGATAAAAGAGGTATTTGTGGGTGAAAAGGTCCTATTTGAAGGGGGAAACCTGGTATTTCTTGGGGAAGATGTGATATATTTGGGAGAAATGTGGCATTTCTGGAAGAAAATGTCCAATTTGTGGGGAGAAGGCTGGTATTTCTGTGTGAAAAGGTCCTATTTGAAGGGGGAAACCTGGTATTTCTTGTAGAAGATGTGATATATTTGGGAGAAATCTGTCATGTCAGGAAGGAAATGTCCTATTTTGGGGATAAAAGAGGTCTTTGTGGGTGAAAAGGTCCTATTTCCAGGGGAAACCTGGTATTTCTTGGAGAAGATGTGATATATTTGGGAGAAATGAGCCATTTCTGGAAGAAACTGTCCTCTTTTGGGGATAAAAGAGGTATTTGTGGGTGAAAAGGTCCTATTTGAAGGGGGAAACCTGGTATTTCTTGGAGAAGATGTTCTATATTTGGGAGAAATGTGGCATTTCTGGAAGAAAATGTCCTATTTTGGGGAGCAAACAAGTATTTGTGGGTGAAAAGGTTCTATTTGAAGGGGGAAAGCTGGTATTTCTTGGAGAAGATGTGATATATTTGGGAGAAATGTGGCTTTTCTGGAAGAAACTGTCCAATTTGAGGGATAAAAGAGGTATTTGAGGGTGAAAAGGTCCTATTTGAAGGCGGAAAGCTGGTATTTCTTGGAGAAGATGTGATATATTTGGGAGAAATGTGGCATTTCTGGAGGAAACTGTCCTATTTTGGGGATAAAAGAGGTATTTGTGGGTGAAAAGGTCCTATTTCCAGGGGGAAACCTGGTATTTCTTGGAGAAGATGTGATATATTTGGGAGAAATCTGGTCTTTCTGGAAGTAACTGCCCTATTTTGGGGATAAAAGAGGTATTTGTGGGTGAAAAGGTCCTATTTGAAGGGGGAAAGCTGGTATTTCTTGGAGAAGATGTGATATATTTGGGAGAAATGTGGCCTTTCTGGAAGAAACTGTCCTATTTTGGGGATAAAAGTGGTATTTGTGGGTGAAAAGGTCCTATTTCAAGGGGGAAACCTGGTATTTCTTGGAGAAGATGTTCTATATTTGGGATAAATCTGGCATGTCAGGAAGAAAATGTCCTCTTTTGGGGATAAAAGAGGTATTTGTGGGTGAAAAGGTCCTATTTCATGAGGAAAGCTGGTATTTCTTGGAGAAGATGTGATAGATTTGGGAGAAATGTGGCATTCTGGAAGAAAATGTCCTATTTTGGGGCTTAAAACAGGTATTTGTGGGAGAAAAAAGAGTTATCTGTGGGTGAAAAGGTCCTGTTTGAAGGGGGAAAGCTGGTATTTCTTGGAGAAGATGTGACACATTTGGAAGAAATCAGGCATTTCTGGAAGAAAATGTCCTGTTTGGGGGATAAAACAGGTATTTGTGGGTGAAAAGGTCCTATTTGAAGGCGGAAACGTGGTATTTCTTGGAGAAGATGTGATATATTTGGGAGAAATGTGGCCTTTCTGGAAGAAACTGTCCTATTTTGGGGATAAAAGAGGTATTTGTGGGTGAAAAGGTCCTATTTCAAGGGGGAATCCTGTTATTTCTTGGAGAAGATGCTCTATATTTGGGAGAAATCTGGCATGTCTGGAAGAAACTGTCCTATTTTGGGGTTCAAACAGGTATTTGTGGGTGAAAAGTTCCTATTTGAAGGGGGAAACCTGGTATTTCTTGGAGAAGATGTGATACATTTGGGAGAAATGTGGCATCTCTGGAAGAAACTGTCCTATTTTGGGGATAAAAGAGGTATTTGTGGGTGAAAAGGTCCTATTTCAAGGGGGAAACCTGGTATTTCTTGGGGAAGATGTGATATATTTGGGAGAAATGTGGCATGTCTGGAAGAAACTGTCCAATTTGTGGGGGAAGGCTGGTATTTCTGTGTGAAAATGTCCTATTTGAAGGGGGAAACCTGGTATTTCTTGTAGAAGATGTTACATATTTGGGAGAAATCTGTCATGTCAGGAAGGAAATGTCCTATTTTGGGGATAAAAGAGGTATTTGTGGGTGAAAAGGTCCTATTTCCAGGGGAAACCTGGTATTTCTTGGAGAAGATGTGATATATTTGGGAGAAATGTGGCATTTCTGGAGGAAACTGTCCTATTTTGGGGATAAAAGAGGTATTTGTCGATGAAAAGTTCCTATTTCCAGGGGGAAACCTGGTATTTCTTGGAGAAGATGTGATATATTTGGGAGAAATCTGGTCTTTCTGGTAGAAACTGCCCTATTTTGGGGATAAAAGAGGTATTTGTGGGTGAAAAGGTCCTATTTGAAGGGGGAATCGTGGTGTTTCTTGGAGAAGATGTGATATATTTGGGAGAAATCTGGCATGTCTGGAAGAAAATATCCTATTTGTGTGGGAAATGCTGGTATTTGTGTGAGAAAGTACCTATTTCATGAGGAATCCTGGTATTTCTTGGAGAAGCTGTGATAAATTTGGGAGAAATGTGGCATGTCTGGAAGAAAAAGTTCAATCTGTGGGGAGAAGGCGGGCATTCTTGGGAGAAAAGGTCCTATTTGAAGGGGGAAACCTGGTATTTCTTGGAGAAGATGTGATATATTTGGGAGAAATGTGGCCTTTCTGGAAGAAACTGTCCTATTTTGGGGATCAAAGAGGTATTTGTGGGTGAAAAGGTCCTATTTCAAGGGGGAGAGCTGGTATTTCTTGGAGGAGATGTGATATATTTGGGAGAAATGTGGCATTTCTGGCAGAAACTGTCCTCTTTTGGGGATAAAAGAGGTATTTGTGGGTGAAAAGGTCCTATTTGAAGGGGGAAACCTGTTATTTCTTGGAGAAGATGTGATATATTTGGGAGAAATGTGGCCTTTCTGGAAGAAACTGTCCTATTTTGGGGATAAAATAGGTATTTGTGATTGAAAAGGTCCTATTTGAAGGGGGAAAGCTGGTACTTCTTGGAGAAGATGTGAAATATTTGGGAGAAATGTGGCATGTCTGGAAGAAACTGTCCTATTTTGGGGATAAAAGAGGTATTTGTGGGTGAAAAGGTCCTATTTGAAGGGGGAATCCTGGTATTTCTTGGAGAAGATGTGATATATTTGGGAGAAATCTGGCATGTCTGGAAGAAACTGTCCTATTTTGGGGATCAAACAGGTATTTGTGGGTGAAAAGGTCCTATTTGAAGGGGGAAAGCTGGTATTTCTTGTAGAAGATGTGATATATTTGGGAGAAATGTGGCCTTTCTGGAAGAAACTGTCCTATTTTGGGGATAAAAGAGGTATTTCAGGGTGAAAAGGTCCTATTTGAAGGGGGAAAGCTGGTATTTCTTGGAGAAGATGTGATACATTTGGGAGAAATGTGGCATTTCTGGAAGAAACTGTCCTCTTTTGGGGATAAAAGAGGTACTTGTGGGTGAAAAGGTCCTATTTGAAGGGGGAAACGTGGTATTTCTTGGAGAAGATGTTCTATATTTGGGAGAAATGTGGCATTTCTGGAAGAAAATGTCCTATTTTGGGGATCAAACAGGTATTTGTGGGAGAAAAGGTTCTATTTGAAGGGGGAAAGCTGGTATTTCTTGGAGAAGATGTGATATATTTGGGAGAAATGAGGCCTTTCTGGAAGAAACTGTCCTCTTTTGGGGATAAAAGAGGCATTTGTGGGTGAAAAGGTCCTATTTGAAGGCGGAAAGCTGGTATTTCTTGGAGAAGATGTGATATATTTGGGAGAAATGTGGCATGTCTGGAGGAAACTGTCCTATTTTGGGGATAAAAGAGGTATTTGTGGGTGAAAAGTTCCTATTTCCAGGGGGAAACCTGGTATTTCTTGGAGAAGATGTGATATATTTGGGAGAAATCTGGTCTTTCTGGAAGTAACTGCCCTATTTTGGGGATAAAAGAGGTATTTGTGGGTGAAAAGGTCCTATTTGAAGGGGGAATCGTGGTATTTCTTGGAGAAGATGTGATATATTTGGGAGAAATCTGGCATGTCTGGAAGAAAATATCCTATTTGTGTGGGAAATGCTGGTATTTGTGTGAGAAAGTACCTATTTCATGAGGAATCCTGGTATTTCTTGTAGAAGCTGTGATATATTTGGGAGAAATCTGGCATTTCTGGCAGAAACTGTCCTATTTTGGGGATAAAAGAGGTATTTGTGGGTGAAAAGTTCCTATTTGAAGGGGGAAACCAGGTATTTCTTGGAGAAGATGTGATATATTTGGGAGAAATGTGGCATTTCTGGAAGAAACTGTCCTATTTTGGGTATAAAACAGGTATTTGTGGGTGAAAAGGTCCTATTTGAAGGGGGAAAGCTGGTATTTCTTGGAGAAGATGTGATATATTTGGGAGAATTGTGGCATTTCTGGAAGGAACTGTCCTGTTTTGGGGTTAAAAGAGGTATTTGTGGGTGTAAAGGTCCTATTTCCAGGGGGAAAGCTGGTATTTCTTGGAGAAGATGTGATACATTTGGGAGAAATCTGGCATTTCTGGAAGTAACTGCCCTATTTTGGGGATAAAAGAGGTATTTGTGGGTGAAAAGGTCCTATTTGAAGGGGGAGAGCTGGTATTTCTTGGAGAAGATGTGATATATTTGGGAGAAATGTGGCATTTCTTGAAGAAACTGTCCTATTTTGGGGATAAAAGAGGTATTTGTGGGTGAAAAGGTCCTATTTCAAGGGGGAAAGCTGGTATTTCTTGGAGAATATGTGATATATTTGGGAGAAATGTGGCATTTCTGGAAGAAACTGTCCTCTTTTGGGGAGTAAGTTGGTATTTGTGGGAGAAGTTGTCATATATTTGGGAGAAATGTGGCATTTCTGGAAGAAAAAGTCCAATTTGGGGGGAGAAAGCTAGTATTTGTGGGAGAAAATGTCCAATTTCATGGGGGAAACCTGTTTTGTGTGGGAGAAAATATCCTATTTTTGGGCTAAAACAGGTATTTGTGGGAGAAAAGGTCCTATTTCAGGGGGGAAACCTGGTATGTGTTGGAGAATGTGTTCTCTTTTTTGAGTTGAAATCGGGTGTTCCTTGAAGAAAATGACATATTTTTTGGGCGAAAAGTGGTATTTCTTGTAGAAAATGTCCTACGTTTGGGAAACAATGTAGCATTTCTGGGAGAAAATGTCCTGATTTGGGGAGGAATCTGGTATTTGTGGGAGAAAAAGAGGTATTTTGGGCGAGAAAGGTGGTATTTGTGGGAGAAAATGTCCTGTTTTTTGGGATAAAACAGGTATTTGTGGGAGAAAATATCCTATTATGGGGATAAAACAGGCATTTCTGGGAGAAAATGTCGTATTTCTGGGGGGAAATGTAGTATTTCTGGGAGAAGACGTTATATATTTGGGAGAAAACTGGCATTTCTGGAAGAAAAAGTCTGATTTGGAGAAAGAAAGCTGGTATTTGTGGGAGAAAAGGACCAATTTCAGGGGGGAAACCTGGGATGTTAGGGAGAAAATGTCCTATTTTGGGGATAAAACAGGTATTTGTGGGTGAAAGGGTCTAATTTCAGGGGGGAAACCTGGTATTTGTGAGAGAAGATGTGGTATACTTGGGAGAAATGTGGCATTTCTGGAAGAAACTGTCCTCTTTTGGGGATAAAAGAGGTATTTGTGGGTGAAAAGATCCTATTTCCAGGGGGAAAGCTGGTATTTCTTGGAGAAGATGTGATATATTTGGGAGAAATGTGGCATTTCTGGCAGAAACTGTCCTATTTTGGGAATCAAACAGGTATTTGTGATTGAAAAGGTCCTATTTGAAGGGGGAAACCTGGTATTTCCAGGAGAAGATGTGATACATTTGGGAGAAATCTGGCATGTCTGGCAGAAACTGTCCTATTTTGGGGATAAAAGAGGTATTTGTGGGTGAAAAGGTCCTATTTCAAGGGGGAAACCTGGTATTTCTTATTTCTTGGAGAAGATGTGATATATTTGGGAGAAATGTGGCCTTTCTGGAAGACAATGTCCTATTTTGGGGATAAAAGAGGTATTTGTGGGTGAAAAGGTCCTATTTCAAGGGGGAAACCTGGTATTTCTTGGAGAAGATGTGATAGATTGGAAGAAATGTGGCATGTTAGGAAGAAACTGTCCTCTTTTGGGATAAAAGAGGTATTTGTGGGTGAAAAGGTCCTATTTGAAGGGGGAAACGTGGTATTTCTTGGAGAAGATGTGATATATTTGGGAGAAATGTGGCCTTTCTGGAAGAAAATGTCCTATTTTGGGGGAGAAGGCTGGTATTTGTGGGTGAAAAGTTCCTATTTGAAGGGGGGAAACCTGGTATTTCTTGTAGAAGATGTTATATATTTGAGAGAAATCTGACATGTCAGGAAGGAAATCTCCTGTTTTGGGCATAAAATAGGTATTTGTGGGTGAAAAGGTCCTATTTGAAGGGGGAAACGTGGTATTTCTTGGAGAAGATGTGATATATTTGGGAGAAATGTGGCATTTCTGGAAGAAACTGCCCTATTTTGGGGGTAAAAGAGGTATTTGTGGGTGAAAAGGTCCTATTTGAAGGCGGAAACCTAATATTTCTTGGAGAAGATGTGGTATATTTGGGAGAAATGTGGCATTTCTGGAGGAAACTGTCCTATTTTGGGGGAGTAAGTTGGTATTTGTGGGAGAAGTTGTCATATATTTTGGAGAAAACTGGCATTTCTGGAAGAAAAAGTCCAATTTGGGGGGAGAAAGCTAGTATTTGTGGGAGAAAATGTCAATTTCATGGGGGAAACCTGTTTTGTGTGGGAGAAAATATCCTATTTTTGGGCTAAAACAGGTATTTTGTGGGAGAAAAGGTCCTATTTCAGGGGGGAAACCTGGTATGTGTTGGAGAAAGTGTTCTCTTTTTTGAGTTGAAATCGGGTGTTCCTTGAAGAAAATGACATATTTTTTGGGCGAAAAGTGGTATTTCTTGTAGAAAATGTCCTACGTTTGGGAAACAATGTAGCATTTCTGGGAGAAAATGTCCTGATTTGGGGAGGAATCTGGTATTTGTGGGAGAAAAAGAGGTATTTTGGGCGAGAAAGGTGGTATTTGTGGGAGAAAATGTCCTGTTTTTTGGGATAAAACAGGTATTTGTGGGAGAAAATATCCCATTTTGGGGATAAAACAGGTATTTCTGGGAGAAAATGTCGTATTTCAGGGGGAAACCTAGTATTTCTGGGAGAAGACGTTATATATTTGGAGAAAACTGGTATTTCTGGAAGAAAAAGTCCGATTTGGGGAAAGAAAGCTGGTATTTGTGGGAGAAAGGGACCAATTTCAGGGGGAAACCTGGGATGTTAGGGAGAAAATGTCCTATTTTGGGGATAAAACAGGTATTTGTGGGTGAAAAGGTCTAATTTCAGGGGGGAAACCTGGTATTTGTGGGAGAAGATGTGCTATATTTGGGAGAAATGTGGCATTTCTTGCAGAAACTGTCCCTATTTTGGGAATCAAACAGGTATTTGTGGGTGAAAAGGTCCTATTTGAAGGGGGAAACCTGGTATTTCTTGGAGAAGATGTGGTATATTTGGAGAAATGTGGCATTTCTGGAAGAAACTGTCCTATTTTGGGGATAAAAGAGTATTTGTGGGTGAAAAGGTCCTATTTCAAGGGGGAACCTGGTATTTCTTGGAGAAGATGTGATATATTTGGGAGAAATGTGGCATTTCTGGAAGAAACTGTCCTATTTTGGGGATAAAAGAGGTATTTGTGGGTGAAAAGGTCCTATTTCAAGGGGGAATCCTGGTATTTCTGGAGAAGATGTGATATATTTGGGAGAAATGTGGCCTTTCTGGAAGAAACTGTCCTATTTTGGGGATAAAAGAGGTATTTGTGGTGAAAAGGTCCTATTTGAAGGGGGAAACCTGGTATTTCTTGGAGAAGATGTGATATATTTGGGAGAAATGTGGCCTTTCTGGAAGAAACTGTCCTATTTTGTGGATAAAAGAGGTATTTCAGGGTGAAAAGGTCCTATTTCCAGGGGGAAAGCTGGTATTTCTTGGAGAAGATGTGATACATTTGGGAGAAATGTGGCATCTCTGGAAGAAACTGTCCTATTTTGGGGATAAAAGAGGTATTTGTGGGTGAAAAGGCCCTATTTGGAGGGGGAAACCTGGTATTTCTTGGGAAGATGTGATATATTTGGGAGAAATGTGGCATTTCTGGAAGAAAATGTCCAATTTGGGGGGAGAAGGCTGGTATTTCTGTGTGAAAAGGTCCTATTCGAAGGGGGAAACCGGGTATTTCTTGTAGAAGATGTGATATATTTGGAGAAATCTGTCATGTCAGGAAGGAAATGTCCTATTTTGGGGATAAAAGAGGTCTTTGTGGGTGAAAAGGTCCTAATTTCCAGGGGAAACCTGGTATTTCTTGGAGAAGATGTGATATATTTGGGAGAAATGAGGCATTTCTGGAAGAAACTGTCCTCTTTTGGGGATAAAAGAGGTATTTGTGGGTGAAAAGGTCCTATTTGAAGGGGGAAACCTGGTATTTCTTGGAGAAGATGTTCTATATTTGGGAGAAATGTGGCATTTCTGGAAGAAAATGTCCTATTTTGGGGAGCAAACAAGTATTTGTGGGTGAAAAGGTTCTATTTGAAGGGGGAAAGCTGGTATTTCTTGGAGAAGATGTGATATATTTGGGAGAAATGTGGCTTTTCTGGAAGAAACTGTCCTATTTGAGGGATAAAAGAAGTATTTGTGGGTGAAAAGGTCCTATTTCCAGGGGAAACCTGGTATTTCTTGGAGAAGATGTGATATATTTGGGAGAAATGTGGCATTTCTGGAGGAAACTGTCCTATTTTGGGGATAAAAGAGGTATTTGTGGGTGAAAAGTTCCTATTTCCAGGGGGAAACCTGGTATTTCTTGGAGAAGATGTGATATATTTGGGAGAAATTTGGTCTTTCTGGAAGTAACTGCCCTATTTTGGGGATAAAAGAGGTATTTGTGGGTGAAAAGGTCCTATTTGTAGGGGGAATCGTGGTATTTCTTGGAGAAGATGTGATATATTTGGGAGAAATCTGGCATGTCTGGAAGAAAATATCCTATTTGTGTGGGAAATGCTGGTATTTGTGTGAGAAAGTACCTATTTCATGAGGAATCCTGGTATTTCTTGGAGAAGATGTGATATATTTGGGAGAAATCTGGCATTTCTGGCAGAAACTGTCCTATTTTGGGGATAAAAGAGGTATTTGTGGATGAAAAGGTCCTATTTCCAGGGGGAAACCTGGTATTTCGTGGAGAAGATGTGATATATTTGGGAGAAATGTGGCATTTCTGGAAGAAACTGTCCTATTTTGGGTATAAAACAGGTATTTGTGGTTGAAAAGGTCCTATTTGAAGGGGGAGAGCTGGTATTTCTTGGAGAAGATGTGATATATTTGGGAGAATTGTGGCATTTCTGGAAGAAACTGTCCTGTTTTGGGGATAAAACAGGTATTTGTGGGTGTAAAGGTCCTATTTCAAGGGGGAAACCTGGTATTTCTTGGAGGAGATGTGCTATATTTGGGAGAAATGTGGCATTTCTGGAGGAAACTGTCCTATTTTGGGGATAAAAGAGGTATTTGTGGGTGAAAAGTTCCTATTTCCAGGGGGAAACCTGGTATTTCTTGGAGAAGATGTGATATATTTGGGAGAAATTTGGTCTTTCTGGAAGTAACTGCCCTATTTTGGGGATAAAAGAGGTATTTGTGGGTGAAAAGGTCCTATTTGTAGGGGGAATCGTGGTATTTCTTGGAGAAGATGTGATATATTTGGGAGAAATCTGGCATGTCTGGAAGAAAATATCCTATTTGTGTGGGAAATGCTGGTATTTGTGTGAGAAAGTACCTATTTCATGAGGAATCCTGGTATTTCTTGGAGAAGATGTGATATATTTGGGAGAAATCTGGCATTTCTGGCAGAAACTGTCCTATTTTGGGGATAAAAGAGGTATTTGTGGATGAAAAGGTCCTATTTCCAGGGGGAAACCTGGTATTTCGTGGAGAAGATGTGATATATTTGGGAGAAATGTGGCATTTCTGGAAGAAACTGTCCTATTTTGGGTATAAAACAGGTATTTGTGGTTGAAAAGGTCCTATTTGAAGGGGGAGAGCTGGTATTTCTTGGAGAAGATGTGATATATTTGGGAGAATTGTGGCATTTCTGGAAGAAACTGTCCTGTTTTGGGGATAAAACAGGTATTTGTGGGTGTAAAGGTCCTATTTCAAGGGGGAAACCTGGTATTTCTTGGAGGAGATGTGCTATATTTGGGAGAAATGTGGCATTTCTGCAAGAAACTGTCCTCTTTTGGGCATAAAAGAGGTATTTGTGGGTGAAAAGGTCCTATTTGAAGGGGGAAACCTGGTATTTCTTGGAGAAGATGTGATATATATGGGAGAAATGTGGCCTTTCTGGAAGAAACTGTCCTATTTTGGGGATAAAAGTGGTATTTGTGGGTGAAAAGGTCCTATTTCAAGGGGGAAACCTGGTATTTCTTGGAGAAGATGATATATATGTGGGAGAAATCTGGCATTTCTGGCAGAAACTGTCCTCTTTTGGGGATAAAAGAGGTATTTGTGGGTGAAAAGGTCCTATTTCAGGAGGAAAGCTGGTATTTCTTGGAGAAGATGTGATAGATTTGGGAGAAATGTGGCATGTCTGGAAGAAACTGTCCTCTTTTGGGGCTTAAAACAGGTATTTGTGGGTGAAAAAAGAGTTATTTGTGGGTGAAAAGGTCCTGTTTGAATGGGGAAACGTGGTATTTCTTGGAGAAGATGTGATACATTTGGAAGAAATCAGGCATTTCTGGAAGAAAATGTCCTGTTTGGGGGATAAAACAGGTATTTGTGGGTGAAAAGGTCCTATTTGAAGGCGGAAAGCTGGTATTTCTTGGAGAAGATGTGATATATTTGGGAGAAATGTGGCATTTCTGGAAGAAACTGTCCTATTTTGGGGATAAAAGAGGTATTTGTGGGTGAAAAGGTCCTATTTGAAGGGGGAAACCTGGTATTTCTTGGAGAAGATGTGATATATTTGGGAGAAATGTGGCATTTCTGGAAGAAACTGTCCTATTTTGGGGGAGTAAGTTGGTATTTGTGGGAGAAGTTTTCATATATTTTGGAGAAAACTGGCATTTCTGGAAGAAAAAGTCCAATTTGGGGGGAGAAAGCTAGTATTTGTGGGAGAAAATGTCCAATTTCATGGGGGAAACCTGTTTTGTGTGGGAGAAAATATCCTATTTTTGGGCTAAAACAGGTATTTGTGGGAGAAAAGGTCCTATTTCAGGGGGGAAACCTGGTATGTGTTGGAGAATGTGTTCTCTTTTTTGAGTTGAAATCGGGTGTTCCTTGAAGAAAATGACATATTTTTTGGGCGAAAAGTGGTATTTCTTGTAGAAAATGTCCTACGTTTGGGAAACAATGTAGCATTTCTGGGAGAAAATGTCCTGATTTGGGGAGGAATCTGGTATTTGTGGGAGAAAAAGAGGTATTTTGGGCGAGAAAGGTGGTATTTGTGGGAGAAAATGTCCTTTTTTTTGGGATAAAACAGGTATTTGTGGGAGAAAATATCCTATTATGGGGATAAAACAGGCATTTCTGGGAGAAAATGTCGTATTTCTGGGGGGAAATGTAGTATTTCTGGGAGAAGACGTTATATATTTGGGAGAAAACTGGCATTTCTGGAAGAAAAAGTCTGATTTGGAGAAAGAAAGCTGGTATTTGTGGGAGAAAAGGACCAATTTCAGGGGGGAAACCTGGGATGTTAGGGAGAAAATGTCCTATTTTGGGGATAAAACAGGTATTTGTGGATGAAAGGGTCTAATTTCAGGGGGGAAACCTGGTATTTGTGAGAGAAGATGTGGTATACTTGGGAGAAATGTGGCATTTCTGGAAGAAACTGTCCTCTTTTGGGGATAAAAGAGGTATTTGTGGGTGAAAAGATCCTATTTCCAGGGGGAAAGCTGGTATTTCTTGGAGAAGATGTGATATATTTGGGAGAAATGTGGCATTTCTGGCAGAAACTGTCCTATTTTGGGAATCAAACAGGTATTTGTGGGTGAAAAGGTCCTATTTGAAGGGGGAAACCTGGTATTTCCAGGAGAAGATGTGATACATTTGGGAGAAATGTGGCATGTCTGGCAGAAACTGTCCTATTTTGGGGATCAAAGAGGTATTTGTGGGTGAAAAGGTCCTATTTGAAGGGGGAAACCTGGTATTTCTTGGAGAAGATGTGATATATTTGGGAGAAATGTGGCCTTTCTGGAAGACAATGTCCTATTTTGGGGATAAAAGAGGTATTTGTGGGTGAAAAGGTCCTATTTCAAGGGGGAAACCTGGTATTTCTTGGAGAAGATGTGATAGATTTGGAAGAAATGTGGCATGTTAGGAAGAAACTGTCCTCTTTTGGGGATAAAAGAGGTATTTGTGGGTGAAAAGGTCCTATTTGAAGGGGGAAACGTGGTATTTCTTGGAGAAGATGTGATATATTTGGGAGAAATGTGGCCTTTCTGGAAGAAAATGTCCTATTTTGGGGGAGAAGGCTGGTATTTGTGGGTGAAAAGTTCCTATTTGAAGGGGGAAACCTGGTATTTCTTGAAGAAGATGTTACATATTTGAGAGAAATCTGACATGTCAGGAAGGAAATCTCCTGTTTTGGGCATAAAATAGGTATTTGTGGGTGAAAAGGTCCTATTTGAAGGGGGAAACGTGGTATTTCTTGGAGAAGATGTGATATATTTGGGAGAAATGTGGCATTTCTGGAAGAAACTGCCCTATTTTGGGGGTAAAAGAGGTATTTGTGGGTGAAAAGGTCCTATTTGAAGGCGGAAACCTAATATTTCTTGGAGAAGATGTGGTATATTTGGGAGAAATGTGGCATTTCTGGAGGAAACTGTCCTATTTTGGGGGAGTAAGTTGGTATTTGTGGGAGAAGTTGTCATATATTTTGGAGAAAACTGGCATTTCTGGAAGAAAAAGTCCAATTTGGGGGGAGAAAGCTAGTATTTGTGGGAGAAAATGTCCAATTTCATGGGGGAAACCTGTTTTGTGTGGGAGAAAATATCCTATTTTTGGGCTAAAACAGGTATTTGTGGGAGAAAAGGTCCTATTTCAGGGGGGAAACCTGGTATGTGTTGGAGAAAGTGTTCTCTTTTTTGAGTTGAAATCGGGTGTTCCTTGAAGAAAATGACATATTTTTTGGGCGAAAAGTGGTATTTCTTGTAGAAAATGTCCTACGTTTGGGAAACAATGTAGCATTTCTGGGAGAAAATGTCCTGATTTGGGGAGGAATCTGGTATTTGTGGGAGAAAAAGAGGTATTTTGGGCGAGAAAGGTGGTATTTGTGGGAGAAAATGTCCTGTTTTTTGGGATAAAACAGGTATTTGTGGGAGAAAATATCCCATTTTGGGGATAAAACAGGTATTTCTGGGAGAAAATGTCGTATTTCAGGGGGAAACCTAGTATTTCTGGGAGAAGACGTTATATATTTGGGAGAAAACTGGTATTTCTGGAAGAAAAAGTCCGATTTGGGGAAAGAAAGCTGGTATTTGTGGGAGAAAGGGACCAATTTCAGGGGGGAAACCTGGGATGTTAGGGAGAAAATGTCCTATTTTGGGGATAAAACAGGTATTTGTGGGTGAAAAGGTCTAATTTCAGGGGGGAAACCTGGTATTTGTGGGAGAAGATGTGCTATATTTGGGAGAAATGTGGCATTTCTTGCAGAAACTGTCCTATTTTGGGAATCAAACAGGTATTTGTGGGTGAAAAGGTCCTATTTGAAGGGGGAAACCTGGTATTTCTTGGAGAAGATGTGGTATATTTGGGAGAAATGTGGCATTTCTGGAAGAAACTGTCCTATTTTGGGGATAAAAGAGGTATTTGTGGGTGAAAAGGTCCTATTTCAAGGGGGAACCTGGTATTTCTTGGAGAAGATGTGATATATTTGGGAGAAATGTGGCATTTCTGGAAGAAACTGTCCTATTTTGGGGATAAAAGAGGTATTTGTGGGTGAAAAGGTCCTATTTCAAGGGGGAATCCTGGTATTTCTTGGAGAAGATGTGATATATTTGGGAGAAATGTGGCCTTTCTGGAAGAAACTGTCCTATTTTGGGGATAAAAGAGGTATTTGTGGGTGAAAAGGTCCTATTTGAAGGGGGAAACCTGGTATTTCTTGGAGAAGATGTGATATATTTGGGAGAAATGTGGCCTTTCTGGAAGAAACTGTCCTATTTTGTGGATAAAAGAGGTATTTCAGGGTGAAAAGGTCCTATTTCCAGGGGGAAAGCTGGTATTTCTTGGAGAAGATGTGATACATTTGGGAGATATGTGGCATCTCTGGAAGAAACTGTCCTATTTTGGGGATAAAAGAGGTATTTGTGGGTGAAAAGGCCCTATTTGGAGGGGGAAACCTGGTATTTCTTGGGGAAGATGTGATATATTTGGGAGAAATGTGGCATTTCTGGAAGAAAATGTCCAATTTGGGGGGAGAAGGCTGGTATTTCTGTGTGAAAAGATCCTATTTGAAGGGGGAAACCGGGTATTTCTTGTAGAAGATGTGATATATTTGGGAGAAATCTGTCATGTCAGGAAGGAAATGTCCTATTTTGGGGATAAAAGAGGTCTTTGTGGGTGAAAAGGTCCTATTTGAAGGGGGAACCCTGGTATTTCTTGGAGAAGATGTGATATATTTGGGAGAAATGAGGCATTTCTGGAAGAAACTGTCCTCTTTTGGGGATAAAAGAGGTATTTGTGGGTGAAAAGGTCCTATTTGAAGGGGGAAACCTGGTATTTCTTGGAGAAGATGTTCTATATTTGGGAGAAATGTGGCATTTCTGGAAGAAAATGTCCTATTTTGGGGAGCAAACAAGTATTTGTGGGTGAAAAGGTTCTATTTGAAGGGGGAAAGCTGGTATTTCTTGGAGAAGATGTGATATATTTGGGAGAAATGTGGCTTTTCTGGAAGAAACTGTCCTATTTGAGGGATAAAAGAAGTATTTGTGGGTGAAAAGGTCCTATTTCCAGGGAAACCTGGTATTTCTTGGAGAAGATGTGATATATTTGGGAGAAATGTGGCATTTCTGGAGGAAACTGTCCTATTTTGGGGATAAAAGAGGTATTTGTGGGTGAAAAGTTCCTATTTCCAGGGGGAAACCTGGTATTTCTTGGAGAAGATGTGATATATTTGGGAGAAATTTGGTCTTTCTGGAAGTAACTGCCCTATTTTGGGGATAAAAGAGGTATTTGTGGGTGAAAAGGTCCTATTTGTAGGGGGAATCGTGGTATTTCTTGGAGAAGATGTGATATATTTGGGAGAAATCTGGCATGTCTGGAAGAAAATATCCTATTTGTGTGGGAAATGCTGGTATTTGTGTGAGAAAGTACCTATTTCATGAGGAATCCTGGTATTTCTTGGAGAAGATGTGATATATTTGGGAGAAATCTGGCATTTCTGGCAGAAACTGTCCTATTTTGGGGATAAAAGAGGTATTTGTGTTTGAAAAGGTCCTATTTCCAGGGGGAAACCTGGTATTTCGTGGAGAAGATGTGATATATTTGGGAGAAATGTGGCATTTCTGGAAGAAACTGTCCTATTTTGGGTATAAAACAGGTATTTGTGGTTGAAAAGGTCCTATTTGAAGGGGGAGAGCTGGTATTTCTTGGAGAAGATGTGATATATTTGGGAGAATTGTGGCATTTCTGGAAGAAACTGTCCTGTTTTGGGGATAAAACAGGTATTTGTGGGTGTAAAGGTCCTATTTCAAGGGGGAAACGTGGTATTTCTTGGAGGAGATGTGCTATATTTGGGAGAAATGTGGCATTTCTGCAAGAAACTGTCCTCTTTTGGGCATAAAAGAGGTATTTGTGGGTGAAAAGGTCCTATTTGAAGGGGGAAACCTGGTATTTCTTGGAGAAGATGTGATATATATGGGAGAAATGTGGCCTTTCTGGAAGAAACTGTCCTATTTTGGGGATAAAAGTGGTATTTGTGGGTGAAAAGGTCCTATTTCAAGGGGGAAACCTGGTATTTCTTGGAGAAGATGAGATATATTTGGGAGAAATCTGGCATTTCTGGAAGAAAATGTCCTCTTTTGGGGATAAAAGAGGTATTTGTGGGTGAAAAGGTCCTATTTCAGGAGGAAAGCTGGTATTTCTTGGAGAAGATGTGATCTATTTGGGAGAAATGTGGCATGTCTGGAAGAAACTGTCCTCTTTTGGGGCTTAAAACAGGTATTTGTGGGTGAAAGAAGAGTTATTTGTGGGTGAAAAGGTCCTGTTTGAATGGGGAAACGTGGTATTTCTTGGAGAAGATGTGATACATTTGGAAGAAATCAGGCATTTCTGGAAGAAAATGTCCTGTTTGGGGGATAAAACAGGTATTTGTGGGTGAAAAGGTCCTATTTGAAGGCGGAAAGCTGGTATTTCTTGGAGAAGATGTGATATATTTGGGAGAAATGTGGCCTTTCTGGAAGAAACTGTCCTATTTTGGGGATAAAAGAGGTATTTGTGGGTGAAAAGTTCCTATTTGAAAGGGGAATCCTGGTATTTCTTGGAGAAGATGCTCTATATTTGGGAGAAATCTGGCATGTCTGGAAGAAACTGTCCTATTTTGGGGATCAAACAGGTATTTGTGGGTGAAAAGTTCCTATTTGAAGGGGGAAACCTGGTATTTCTTGGAGAAGATGTGATATATTTGGGAGAAATGTGGCATTTCTGGAAGAAACTGTCCTATTTTGGGGATAAAAGAGGTATTTGTGGGTGAAAAGGTCCTATTTGAAGGGGGAAACCTGGTATTTCTTGGAGAAGATGTGATATATTTGGGAGAAATGTGGCATTTCTGGAAGAAAATGTCCAATTTGTGGGGAGAAGGCTGGTATTTCTGTGTGAAAAGGTCCTATTTGAAGGGGGAAACCTGGTATTTCTTGTAGAAGATGTTACATATTTGGGAGAAATCTGTCATGTCAGGAAGGAAATGTCCTATTTTGGGGATAAAAGAGGTCTTTGTGGGTGAAAAGGTCCTATTTCCAGGGGAAACCTGGTATTTCTTGGAGAAGATGTGATATATTTGGGAGAAATGTGGCATTTCTGGAGGAAACTGTCCTATTTTGGGGATAAAAGAGGTATTTGTGGGTGAAAAGTTCCTATTTCCAGGGGGAAACCTGGTATTTCTTGGAGAAGATGTGATATATTTGGGAGAAATCTGGTCTTTCTGGAAGTAACTGCCCTATTTTGGGGATAAAAGAGGTATTTGTGGGTGAAAAGGTCCTATTTAAAGGGGGAATCGTGGTATTTCTTGGAGAAGATGTGATATATTTGGGAGAAATCTGGCCTTTCTGGAAGAAACTGTCCTATTTGTGTGGGAAATGCTGGTATTTGTGTGAGAAAGTACCTATTTCATGAGGAATCCTGGTATTTCTTGGAGAAGATGTGATATATTTGGGAGAAATCTGGCATTTCTGGCAGAAACTGTCCTATTTTGGGGATAAAAGAGGTATTTGTGGATGAAAAGGTCCTATTTCCAGGGGGAAACCTGGTATTTCTTGGAGAAGATGTGATATATTTGGGAGAAATGTGGCATTTCTGGAAGAAACTGTCCTATTTTGGGGATAAAGGAGGTATTTGTGGGTGAAAAGGTCCTATTTGAAGGGGGAAAGCTGGTATTTCTTGGAGAAGATTTGATATATTTGAGAGAATTGTGGCATTTCTGGAAGAAACTGTCCTGTTTGGGGGATAAAACAGGTATTTGTGGGTGTAAAGGTCCTATTTCAAGGGGGAAACGTGGTATTTCTTGGAGGAGATGTGCTATATTTGGGAGAAATGTGGCATTTCTGCAAGAAACTGTCCTCTTTTGGGCATAAAATAGGTATTTGTGTTTGAAAAGGTCCTATTTGAAGGGGGAAAGCTGGTATTTCTTGGAGAAGATGTGATATATTTGGGAGAAATGTGGCCTTTCTGGAAGAAACTGTCCTATTTTGGGGATAGAACAGGTATTTCTGGGTGAAAATGTCATATTTGAAGGGGGAAACCTGGTATTTCTTGGAGAAGATGTGATATATTTCGGAGTAATGTGGCATGTCTGGAAGAAACTGTCCTCTTTTGGGGATAAAACAGGTATTTGTGCGTGAAAAGGTTCTATTTGAAGGGGGAACCCTGGTATTTCTTGGAGAAGATGTGATATATTTGGGAGAAATCTGGCATTTCTGGAAGAAACTGTCCTATTTTGGGGATAAAAGAGGTATTTGTGGGTGAAAAGGTCCTATTTGAAGGGGGAACCCTGGTATTTCTTGGAGAAGATGTGATATATTTGGGAGAAATGTGGCATTTTTGGGGAAACTGTCCTATTTTGGGGGTAGAAGGCTGGTATTTGTGGGTGAAAAGGTCCTATTTGAAGGGGGAAACCTGGTATTTCTTGGAGGAGATGTGATATATTTGGGAGAAATCTGGCCTTTCTGGAAGAAAATGACCAATTTGGGGGATAAAAGAGGTATTTGTGGGTGAAAAGGTCCTATTTGAAGGGGGAAACCTGGTATTTCTTGGAGAAGATGTGATATATTTGGGAGAAATCTGGCATTTCTGGAAGAAAATGTCCAATTTGTGGGGATCAAACTGGTATTTGTGGGTGAAAAGGTCCTATTTGAAGAGGGAAACCTGGTATTTCTTGGAGAAGATGTGATATTTTTAGGAGACATCTGGCATTTCTGGAAGAAACTGACCTCTTTTGGGGATAAAACAGGTATTTGTGGGTGAAAAGTTCCTATTTCAAGGGGGAACCCTAGTATTTCTTGGAGAAGATGTGATATATTTGGGAGAAATCTGGCATGTCGGAAGAAACTGTCCTCTTTTGGGGATAAAAGAGGTATTTGTGGGTGAAAAGGTCCTATTTGAAGGGGGAAACCTGGTATTTCTTGGAGAAGATGTGATATATTTGGGAGAAATGTGGCATTTCTGGAAGAAAATGTCCAATTTGGGGGGAGAAGGTTGGTATTTGTGGGTGAAAAGGTCCTCTTTCAAGGGGGAAACCTGGTATTTCCTGGAGAAGATGTGATATATTTGGGAGAAATGTGGCATTTCTGGAAGAAACTGTCGTATTTTGGGGATAAAACAGGTATTTGTGGGTGAAAGGGTCCTATTTCCAGGGGGAAACCTGGTATTTCTTGGAGAAGATGTGGTATATTTGGGAGAAATCTGGTCTTTCTTGAAGTAACTGTCCTATTTTGGGGATAAAAGAGGTATTTGTGGGTGAAAAGGTCCTATTTGAAGGGGGAAAGCTGGTATTTCTTGGAGAAGATGTGATATATTTGGGAGAAATGTGGCATGTCTGGAAGAAACTGTCCTATTTTGGGGATAAAAGAGGTATTTGTGTTTGAAAAGGTCCTATTTGAAGGGGGAAACCTGGTATTTCTTGGAGAAGATGTGATATATTTGGGAGAAATGTGGCATGTCTGGAAGAAAAATTCCAACTTGGGGGGAGAATGCTGGTATTTGTGGTTGAAAAGGTCCTATTTGAAGGGGGAAACGTGGTATTTCTTGGAGAAAGTGTCCTCTTTTTTGCGTTGAAATCGGGTATTCCTTGAAGAAAATGACCTATTTTGGGGGAGAAAAGTGGTATTTGTGGTAGAAAATGTCCCACGTTTGGAAACGATCTAGCATTTCTGGGAGAAAATGTCCTGATTTGGGGAGAAAGCAGGTATTTGTGGGAGAATAAGAGGTATTTTCGGGGGTAAAGGTGGTATTTGTGGGAGAAAATGTCCTGTTTTGGGGGATAAAAGAGGTATTTGTGGGAGAAAAGGTCCTATTTTTGGGGAGTAAGGTGGTATTTCTGGAAGAAAATGTCTCTTTTTTGGGATAAAACAGGTATTTGTGGGAGAAAATGTCTTATTTTTGGGATGAAACGTATTTGTGGGTGATTGGTTACTATTTCAGGGGAGAAAGCTGGTATTTGTGGGAGAAAATGTCCTGTTTTGGGGATAAAACAGGCATTTCTTGGAGAAGATGTTATATATTTGGGAGTAAACTGGCATTTCTGGAAGAAAAAGTCCAATTTGGGGGGAGAAAACTGGAATTTGTGGGAGAAAAGGTCCTATTTCGGGTGGGGAGCCTGTTATGTGTTGGAGGAAATGTCCCATGTTTGAGTTGAAATCGGGTATTCCTTGAACAGAACGACCTATTCTGGGGGAGAAATGTGGTATATCTGGTAGAAAATGTCCTACATTTGGGAAACAATCTTGCATTTCTGGGAGAAAATGTTGTGATTTGGGGAGAAAGCAGGTATTTGTGGGAGAATTTAACATCTTTATAAATGACATCGATGACAGAATTGAGTGCACCCTCAGGAAGTTTGCTGACGACACCAAGCTGAGTGGTGCGGTCGACACGGTTGAAGGAAGGGATGCCATTCAGAGGGACTTGGAGAGGCTAGAATGGTGGGCCCGGGTGAACCTGATGCGGTTCAACACGGCAAAGTGCAGAGTTTTGCACTTGGGCCGGAGAAATCCCAGGCATCCCTACAGGCTGGAAGGAGCGGTCCTTGAGAGCAGCCGTGTGGAGAAGGACTTGGGGGTCCTGATAGATGAAAAACTGACTATGAGCCAGCAGTGTGCCCTTGTGGCTCGGAAGGCGAATGGTATCCTGGGCTCCATCAGCAGAGGGGTGGCCAGCAGGGACAGGGAGGTGATTGTTCCCCTCTCCTCTGCTCTTGTGAGGCCCCATCTGGAGTACTGTGTCCAGGTCTGGAGCCCCCAGTACAAGAAAGACAGGGAGCTGTTGGAGAGGGTCCAGAGGAGAGCCAGCAAAATGATCAGGGGACTGGAGCACCTCCCCTATGAGGACAGGCTGAAGGAGCTGGGCTTGTTCAGCCTGGAGAAAAGAAGGCTGCGGGGTGAGCTCATTGCAGCCTTTCAGTACCTCAAGGGAGCCTACAAAGAGGAGGGGAATCAACTCTTGGAAAGGGGAGATAACAGCAGGACAAGGGGAAATGGTTTGAAGTTGAGGGAAGGGAGATTTAGGTTGGACATCAGGGGGAACTTCTTTACAGAGAGAGTGGTGAGGTAGTGGAACAGGCTGGCCAGAGAGGTTGTGGATGCCCCGTCCCTGGAGGTGTTCAAGGCCAGATTGGATGAGGCCCAGGGCAGCCTGGTCTAGCATGAGGTGGGATGATTGGTGGCCCTGCGTGTGGCAGGGGGGTTGGAGATTCATGATCCTTGAGGTCCCTTCCAACCCTGGCAATTCTGTGATTCTGTGATTCTGTATTTTGGGGGAGAAAGGTGGTATTTGTGGGAGAAAATGTCCTGTTTGGGGGGATACAAGAGGTATTTGTGGGAGAAAATGTCCTATTTTGGGGATACAAGAGGTATTTGTGGGTGAATGGGAACTATTTCAGGGGAGAAAGCTGGTATTTGTGGGAGAAAATGTCCGATTTGGGGGTAAGTAAGGTGGTATTTGTGGGAGAAGATGTGATATATTTGGGAGAAAAGAGGCATTTCTGGAAGAAAAAGTCCAATTTGGGGGGAGAAAGCTGGTATTTGTGGGAGAAAATGTGGTATTTTTGATTTGAAATCGGATATTCCTTGAAGAAAATGACCTATTTTGGGGGAGAAACCTGGTATTTCTGGGAGGAAATGTCCTACGTTTGGGAAACAATCTTGCATTTCTGGGAGAAAATGTCCTGAATTGGGGAGAAAGCAGGTATTTGTGGGAGAAAAAGAGGTATTTTGGGGGAGAAAGGTGGTATTTGTGGGAGAAAATGTCCTGTTTTGGGGCATAAAAGAGGTATTTGTGGGAGAAAATGTCCTATTTTGGGTGAGTAAGGTGGTATTTGTGGGAGAAAATGTCCTGTTTTGGGGGATAAAACAGGTATTTGTGGGTGAATGAGTACTATTTCAGGGGAGAAAGCTGGTATTTGCGGGTGAAGGGGTACTATTTCAGGGGAGAAAGCTGGTATTTGTGGGAGAAAATGTCCGATTTGGGGGGAGTATGGTTTCCCCCTTGAAATAGGACCTTTTCAGCCACAAATACCTGTTTTCCTTGCTTCCTGCCGTGTGTAACGGTCATTGCTGAGGAGTCCAGCTTCAGAGCAGGGCTGTTTTGTGAAGGCAGCACAAGCACGCTGCCGGCGCCTGGGGCTGGCAGCTTGTGGGCGGGCTGCTGAGGCAGCAGGGGCGGAGCTGGCTCTTATCTCTTGGCGTGACCTTGACTGCTCATTGGGGTATTAAAAGCAGCTCTTGGAGGGCAGAAGCTAGCTTCGGCCCACATCCCTTTGCAGGACATCAGCTCTCCTACTGACAGACCTCGAGAGCGCAGGTTCAAACATGGTCTCTACCAGGCGGCGGGCTTGCCCCAAGAGGACTGTGGCGACCCAGACGGAGGGCCTGCCGAGAAATGTAGCGGTTCAGGTCTCTGGCTGTAGGGAGTGCCTGAGCCTGCTGCTGCCGGGGGAGAATGGGAAGGATGCCACTTGTGCGAGGTGCGAGCAGGTGGAGGAGCTGCTCAGCCTGGTGGTGGAACTTAGAGAGGAGGTAGGGAGATTAAGAGCCATCAGAGAGTGCGAGCGGGAGATTGACTGGTGGTGTGACTCTCTGCGAGAAAGACGCAGAGATTGCAACCCCCAAATGGTAGTGGACCCTCTGCCTTGCCGCAGTCAAACTGAGAGAGCTAACCTGAGGGCGGAGGAGGAATGGCAGCAGGTTCCAGCTCGGCGATGCGGGCGACCCCCATCCCGACCTACCTCGGTTCCCCAGGTGCCTCTATGGAATAGGGTTGAAGCCCTGCAACTGGAGGGTGCGGTGGCTGAGGATGAAGTGGGAGAACTGCCTCCAAGTGTTCCCAAGGAGAGGCGTCCAGCTCCACGCTTCAAGACTGCCTCCTCCGGTAAAGAAAGGAGGGTGATAGTCGTAGGAGACTCCCTTCTAGGAGGAACTGAAGGCCCAATATGTCGGCCTGCCCCCACCCGTAGGGAGGTGTGCTGCCTCCCTGGGGCCCGGCTCAGGGATATTTCTAGGAAACTTCCTAGGTTGATCCGCTCCTCTGATTATTATCCCTTATTGATAGTTCAGGCTGGCAGTGATGAGGTCACTGATGGAAACCTGAGGACTATGAAAAATGACTTTAGGAGACTGGGGAGGTTAGTTGAAGGAGCAGGCGTACAGGTAGTATTTGCCTGTATTCCTACAGTGGCAGGGAAGGATGCTGAGACCACCAGAAAAACACACCTTATAAATGCGTGGCTGAAAGGCTGGTGCAAAAGCAAGAATTTGGGGTTCTTTGATCATGGGGCGGTCTACTCGGCAGCGGGCCTGGGGTCTGCTGATGGGTCTCACCTGTCTCGAAGGGGGAAACGGATCCTTGCCCAGGAGCTGGCAGGACTTGTGGAGAGGGCTTTAAACTAGCTATGAAGGGGGTAGGGGATAAAACCAGGCCTGCTAGAGATGAGCCTGGGGGAGCGGCAATGGGATCAGGGATGAGGCGAGGGGCTCGGCTGAAGTGCGTCTACACCAATGCACGCAGCATGGGCAACAAAGAAGAAGAGTTGGAAGCCGTGGTGCGGCAGGCAAGCTATGACCTAGTCGCCATTACGGAAACGTGGTGGGACTGCTCCCATGACTGGAGTGCTGCAATGGATGGCTCCAAGCTCTTCAGGAAGGATAGGCAAGGAAGAAGGGGTGGTGGTGTGGCTCTGTATGTTAGAGAGTGCTTTGATGTTACTGAGCTTGTGGCTGGGGATGATAAGGTTGAATCCCTATGGGTAAAGATCAGGGGAAGGGCTGACAAGGCAGACATATTGGTGGGCGTCTGCTATAGACCGCCGAACCAGGATGAAGAGACGGATGAGGTGTTCTATGAGCAGCTGGCAGAAGCTGCGAGGTCGCCGGCCCTTGTCCTCATGGGGGACTTCAACTTCCCTGACATATGCTGGGAATACAACGCAGCGCAGAAGAAGCAGTCTAGGAGGTTTCTGGAGTGTATGGAGGATAACTTTCTGATGCAGCTGGTGAGAGAGCCTACGAGAGGAGCTGCCCCGCTAGACCTGCTGTTCGCAAACAGAGAAGGTCTGGTGGAAGATGTGGTGGTCGGGGGCTGTCTTGGACAGAGTGACCATGAGATGGTAGAGTTCTCGATTCTTGGTGGAGCCAGGAGGAAGAACAGCCAAACTGTTACCTTGGACTTCCGGAGGGCGGACTTTGAATTGTTTAGAAGACTAGTAGGGGGAGTCCCCTGGGTTTCGGTCTTAGAGGGTCAAGGGGTCCAAGACAACTGGTTGCTCTTCAAGAAGGTAGTCTTACAGGCGCAGGAGCGGGCTGTCCCCCTGAGCTGCAAAAAGAGCCGGCGGGGAAGGAGACCGGCGTGGATGAATAGGGAACTATTCTTGAGGCTCCGGGAGAAAAAGAGAATCTACCTCCTGTGGAAGAAGGGACGGGCGACTCAGAAAGAGTACAGAGAAGTTGTGAAGATGTGCAGGGAGAAAATCAGAAAGGCGAAAGCCCAGCTCGAACTCAACCTGGCCGCTGGGATAAAAAGAAACAAGAAACCCTTTTACAAATATATCAACAGTAAGAGGAGAACTAAGGAGAATCTCCACTCTTTACTGGATGAGGCTGGGAATGTGACTACTGAGGATAAGGAAAAGGCGGAGGTCCTGAACGCCTTCTTTACGTCTGTCTTTAAAGGTCAGACCAGTTATCCTCAAGGCACTCCGCTTTTTGACCTGATAGTCTCGGCTGGGGAGCAGGCTAAACCATCCACGATTCAGGAGGAAAGAGTCAGAGACCTGCTACTCCAACTGGACTGTCACAAGTCCATGGGGCCGGATGAGATTCACCCGAGAGTGCTGAGGGAACTGGCGGAGGTGATAGCCGAGCCGCTTTCCATCATCTCTCAGCGCTCCTTGTTGACTGGTGAAGTACCAGAAGACTGGAAGCTTGCCAATGTGACTCCCATCTACAAGAAGGGCTGTAAGGAGGACCCGGGGAACTCCAGGCCTGTTAGCCTGACCTCGGTGCCGGGGAAGGTTATGGAGCGGATTGTCTTGAGGGAGATCACGCGGCAAGTGCGGGACAACCGGGGGATCAGGCCTAGCCAGCATGGGTTCACGAAGGGCAGGTCCTGCTTGACCAACCTGATCTCCTTCTATGATCTAGTGAGCCGCCTGGTGGATGAGGGAAAGGCTGTTGATGTAGTCTACCTAGACTTCAGCAAAGCCTTTGACACTGTCTCCCACAGTATTCTCCTGCAGAAGCTGGCAGTTCGTGGCTTGGACAGGTACACTCTTGGCTGGGTAAGGAAGTGGCTGGAGGGCCGGGCCCAGAGAGTGGTGGTCAATGGAGCCAAATCCGGCTGGCGACCGGTCACGAGTGGGGTTCCCCAGGGGTCGGTGCTGGGGCCTGTCCTCTTCAAGATCTTTATTGATGACCTGGATGAGGGCATTGAGTGCACCCTCAGTAAGTTTGCAGATGACACCAAGCTGGCTGGAAGTGTCGATCTGCCTGGGGGTAGTGAGGCCCTACAGAGGGATCTGGACAGGCTGGAGAGCTGGGCTGAAGCCAATGGGATGAGGTTTAATAAGACCAAATGCCGGGTCCTACACTTTGGCCACGGCAACCCCAAGCAACGCTACAGGCTTGGGGCGGAGTGGCTGGAAGACTGTGTAGAGGAAATGGCCCTGGGGGTGTTGGTTGACGCTCGGCTAAACATGAGCCAGCAGTGTGCCCGGGTAGCCAAGAAGGCCAATGGCATCTTGGCTTGCATCAGAAGTAGTGTGACCAGCAGGAGCAGGGAAGTAATTGTCCCCCTGTACTCAGCTCTGGTGAGGCCGCACCTTGAGTACTGTGTCCAGTTCTGGGCCCCTCACTACAAGAAAGACATTGAGGCCCTGGAGCGTGTTCAAAGAAGGGCAACAAAGCTGGTGAGGGGTCTGGAGCACAGGCCTTATGAGGAGCGGCTGAGGGAGCTGGGATTGTTCAGTCTGGAGAAGAGGAGGCTCAGGGGAGACCTTCTTGCTCTCTAGAACTACCTGAAGGGAGGTTGTAGCGAGCTGGGGGTCGGCCTCTTCTCTCGGGTAACTGGTGATAGGACTAGGGGGAATGGTTTCAAGCTGCGCCAGGGAAGATTCAGACTGGATATTAGGAAATACTACTTCTCTGAAAGGGTGGTCAGGCACTGGAATGGGTTGCCCAGGGAGGTGGTGGGGTCACCGACCCCGGAGCTGTTCAAGAAACGATTAGATGTTGTGTTGAGGGATATAGTTTAGCGAGAACAATGGGTGATAGGTGGATGGTTGGACTGGATGATCTTATAGGTCTTTTCCAACCTTAGTGATTCTGTGATTCTGTGATTCTGTGATTCTGTGATTCTGAGATTCTGTGATTCTTTTCACCCACAAATACCTGTTTTAGCCCCAAAATAGGACAGTTTCTTCCAGAAATGCCAGATTTCTCCCAAATATATCACATCTCCTCCAAGAAATACCACGTTTCCCCTTGAAATAGGACCTTTTCACCCACAAATACCAGCCTTCTCCCCCCAAATTGGACATTTTCTACCAGAAATGCCACATTTCTCCCAAATAGATCACATCTTCTCCAAGAAATACCAGCTTTCCCCCTTCAAATAGGACCTTTTCACCCACAAATACCTCTTTTATCCCCAAAATAGGACAGTTTCTTCCAGAAATGCCACATTTCTCCCAAATAGATCACATCTTCTCCAAGAAATACCAGGTTTCCCCCTTCAAATAGGACCTTTTCACCCACAAATACCCGTTTGATCCCCAAAATAGGACAGTTTCTTCCAGACATGCCACATTTCTCCCAAATATATCACATCTTCTCCAAGAAATACCAGGTTTCCCCCTTGAAATAGGACCTTTTCACCCACAAATACCTCTTTTATCCCCAAAGTAGGACAGTTTCTTCCAGAAATGCCAGATTTCTCCCAAATATATCACATCTTCTCCAAGAAATACCAGGATTCCTCCTGAAATAGGAACCTTTCTCCCACAAATAACAGCCTTCTCCCAACAAATTGGACTTTTTCTTCCAGAAAGGCCACATTTCTCCCAAATAGATCACATCTTCTCCAAGAAATACCACGTTTCCGCCTTCAGATAGGACCTTTTCACCCACAAATACCTCTTTTATCCCCAAAATAGGAGAGTTTCTTCTAGAAATGCCACATTTCTATCAAATATATCACATCTCCTCCAAGAAATCCCAGGATTCCTCCTGAAATAGGAAATTTTCTCCCACAAATACCAGCCTTGTCCCCCCAAATTTGACTTTTTCTTCCAGAAATGCCACATTTCTCCCAAATATATCAAATCTTCTCCAAGAAATACCACGTTTCCCCTTTCAAATAGGACCTTTTCAAACACAAATACCTCTTTTATCCCCAAAAGAGGACAGTTTCTTCCAGACATGCCACATTTCTCCCAAATATATCACATCTCCTCCAAGAAATACCAAGTTTCCCCCTTCAAATAGGACCTTTTCACCCACAAATACCTCTTTTATCCCCAAAAGAGGACAGTTTCTTCCAGACATGCCACATTTCTCCCAAATATATCACATCTCCTCCAAGAAATACCAGGTTTCCCTTTTCAAATAGTACCTTTTCACCCACAAATACCACTTTTATCCCCAAAAATAGGACGTTTTCTTCCAGAAATGCCACATTTCTCCCAAATATATCACATCTTCTACAGGAAATACCATGTTTCCCCCTTCAAATAGGACCTTTTCACCCACAAATACCTCTTTTATCCCCAAAATAGGACATTTTCATCCAGGAATGCCAGACTTCTCCCAAATATATCACATCTTCTCCAAGAAATACCAGCTTTCCCCCTTCAAATAGGACCTTTTCACCCACAAATACCTCTTTTATCCCCAAAATAGGACAGTTTCTTCCAGAAATGCCACATTTCTCCAAAATATATCACATCTCCTCCAAGAAATACCAGGTTTCCCTCTTGAAAAAGGACCTTTACACCCACAAATACCTCTTTTATCCCCAAAATAGGACAGTTTCTTCCAGAAATGCCACATTTCTCCCAAATATATCACATCTTCTCCAAGAAATAACTGGTTTCCCCCTCCAAATAGGACATTTTCAACCACAAATACCTGTTTTATCCCCAAAATAGGACAGTTTCTTCCAGACATGCCACATTTCTCCCAAATATATCACATCTTCTCCAAGAAATACCTGGTTTCCCCCTTGAAATAGGACCTTTTCACCCACAAATACCTCTTTTATCCCCAAAATAGGACAGTTTCTTCCAGACATGCCACATTTCTCCCAAATATATCACATTTCCTCCAAGAAATACCTCGCTTTCCCCTTGAAATAGGACCTTTTCACCCACAAATACCTCTTTTATCCCCAAAATAGGACATTACTTTTCAGAAATGCCTGATTTCTCCCAAATATATCACATCTTCTCCAAGAAATACCAGGTTTCCCCCTTCAAATAGGACCTTTTCACCCACAAATACCTCTTTCATACACAAAATAGGACAGTTTCTTCCAGACATGCCAAAATTTCTCCCAAATATATCACATCTCCTCCAAGAAATACCAGATTTCCCCCTTCAAATAGGACCTTTTCACCTACAAATACCAGCCTTGTCCCCAAAATAGGACAGTTTCTTCCAGAAATGCCACATTTCTCCCAAATATATCACATCTTCTCCAAGAAATACCACGCTTCCCCCTTCAAATAGGACCTTTTCACCCACAAATACCTCTTTTATCCCCAAAATAGGACAGTTTCTTCCAGAAATGCCACATTTCTCCGAAATATATCACATCTTCTCCAAGAAATACCTGGTTTCCCCCTTCAAATTGGACCTTTTCACCCTGAAATACCTCTTTTATCCCCAAAATAGGACAGTTTCCTCCAGAAATGCCACATTTCTCCCAAATATATCACATCTTCTCCAAGAAATACCAGGATTCCTCCTGAAATAGGACCTCTTCACCCACAAATACCTCTTTTATACCCAAAATAGGACAGTTTCTTCCAGACATGCCAGATTTCTCCCAAATATATCACATCTGCTCCAAGAAATACCAGCTTTCCCCCTTCAAATAGGACCTTTTCACCCACAAATACCTCTTTTATCCCCAAAATAGGACAGTTTCTTCCAGATATGCCACATTTCTCCCAAATATATCACATCTTCTCCAAGAAATACCAGCTTTCCGCCATCAAGTAGGACCTTTTCACCCACAAATACCTGTTTGATCCCCAAAATAGGACAGTTTCTTCCAGACATGACAGATTTCTCCCAAATATATCACATCTTCTCCAAGAAATACCACGTTTCCCCCTTCAAATAGGACCTTTTCACCCACAAATACCTCTTTTATCCCCAAAGTAGGACAGTTTCATCCAGAAATGCCACATTTCTCCCAAATATATCACAGCTTCTCCAAGAAATACCAGGTTTACCCCTTCAAATAGGACCTTTTCAAACACAAATACCTCTTTTATCCCCAAAAGAGGACAGTTTCTTCTAGAAATGCCACATTTCTCCCAAATATATCACATCTTCTCCACGAAATACCAGGTTTCCCCCTTCAAATAGGACCTTTTCACCCACAAATACCTGTTTGATCCCCAAAAGAGGACAGTTTTCTTCCAGAAATGCCACATTTCTCCCAAATATATCACATCTTCTCCAAGAAATACCAGGTTTCCCCCTTCAAATAGGAACTTTTCACCCTCAAATACCTCTTTTATACACAAAATAGGACAGTTTCTTCCAGAAATGCCACATTTCTCCCAAATATATCACATCTTCTCCAAGAAATACCAGCTTTCCCCCTTCAAATAGGACCTTTTCACCCACAAATACCACTTTTATCCCCAAAATAGGACAGTTTCTTCCAGAAATGCCACATTTCTCCCAAATATATCACATCTTCTCCAAGAAATACCAGGTTTCCTCCTGAAATAGGAACTTTTGTCCCACAAATACCTCTTTTATCCCCAAAATAGGACTGTTTCTTCCAGAAAGGCCACATTTCTCCCTAATATATCACATCTCCTCCAAGAAATACCAGGTTTCCCTCTTGAAAAAGGACCTTTTCACCCACAAATACCTCTTTTATCCCCAAAAGAGGACAGTTTCTTCCAGAAATGCCACATTTCTCCCAAATATATCACATCTTCTCCAAGAAATACCAGGTTTCCCCCTCCAAATAGGGCCTTTTCACCCACAAATACCAGCCTTGTCCCCAAAATAGGACAGTTTCTTCCAGACATGCCACATTTCTCCCAAATATATCACATCTCCTGCAAGAAATACCACGCTTCCCCCTTCAAATAGGACCGTTTCACCCACAAATACCTCTTTTATCCCCAAAAGAGGACAGTTTCTTCCAGAAATGCCACATTTCTCCCAAATATATCACATCTTCTCCAAGAAATACCAGGTTTCCCCCTTCAAATAGGAACTTTTCACCCACAAATACCTCTTTTATACACAAAATAGGACAGTTTCTTCCAGAAATGCCACATTTCTCCCAAATATATCACATCTTCTCCAAGAAATACCAGCTTTACCCCTTCAAATAGGACCTTTTCACCCACAAATACCACTTTTATCCCCAAAATAGGACAGTTTCTTCCAGAAATGCCACATTTCTCCCAAATATATCACATCTTCTCCAAGAAATACCAGGTTTCCTCCTGAAATAGGAACTTTTGTCCCACAAATACCTCTTTTATCCCCAAAATAGGACTGTTTCTTCCAGAAAGGCCACATTTCTCCCAAATATATCACATCTCCTCCAAGAAATACCAGGTTTCCCTCTTGAAAAAGGACCTTTTCACCCACAAATACCTCTTTTATCCCCAAAAGAGGACAGTTTCTTCCAGACATGCCACATTTCTCCCAAATATATCACATCTTCTCCAAGAAATACCAGGTTTCCCCTTCAAATAGGACCTTTTCACCCACAAATACCAGCCTTGTCCCCAAAATAGGACAGTTTCTTCCAGACATGCCACATTTCTCCCAAATATATCACATCTCCTGCAAGAAATACCACGCTTCCCCCTTGAAATAGGACCGTTTCACCCACAAATACCTCTTTTATCCCCAAAAGAGGACAGTTTCTTCCAGAAATGCCACATTTCTCCCAAATATATCACATCTTCTCCAAGAAATACCAGCTTTCCCCCTTCAAATAGGACCTTTTCACCCACAAATACCTCTTTTACCCCAAAAAGAGGACAGTTTCTTCCAGATATGCCACATTTCTCCCAAATAGATCACATCTTCACCAAGAAATACCAGCTTTCCCCCTTCAAATAGGAAATTTTCACCCACAAATACCTCCTTTATCCCCAAAATAGGACAGTTTCTTCCAGACATGCCACATTTCTCCCAAATATATCACATCTCCTCCAAGAAATACCAGGTTTCCCCCTTCAAATAGGACCTTTTCAAACACAAATACCTCTTTTATCCCCAAAATAGGACAGTTTCTTCCAGAAATGCCAGATTTCTCCCAAATATATCACATCTTCTCCAAGAAATACCAGGGTTCCCCCTTCAAATAGGAACTTTTCTCCCACAAATACCAGCCTTGTCCCCAAAATAGGACATTTTCTTCCAGAAATGCCACATTTCTCCCAAATATATCACATCTTCTCCAAGAAATACCAGGGTTCCCCCTTCAAATAGGACCTTTTCAAACACAAATACCTCTTTTATCCCCAAAAGAGGACAGTTTCTTCCGACATGCCACATTTCTCCCAGATATATCACATCTTCTCCATGAAATACCAGCTTTCCCCCTTGAAATAGGACCTTTTCACCCACAAATACCTGTTTTATCCCCAAAAGAGGACAGTTTCTTCCAGAAATGCCACATTTCTCCCAAATATATCACATCTTCTACAGGAAATACCAAGTTTCCCCCTTCAAATAGGACCTTTTCAGCCACATATACCTCTTTTATCCCCAAATTAGGAGAGTTTCTTCCAGAAATGCCAGATTTCTCCCAAATATATCACATCTTCTCCAAGAAATACCTGGTTTCCCCCTTGAAATAGGACCTTTTCACCCACAAATACCTCTTTTATCCCCAAAAGAGGACAGTTTCTTCCAGAAATGCCACATTTCTCCCAAATATATCACATCTTCTCCAAGAAATACCAGGGTTCCCCCTTCAAATAGGACCTTTTCACCCACAAATACCTCTTTTATCCCCAAAATAGGACAGTTTCTTCCAGAAATGCCACATTTCTCCCAAATATAGAGCATCTTCTCCAAGAAATACCAGGTTTCCCCCTTCAAATAGGACCTTTTCACCCACAAATACCTCTTTTACCCCCAAAATAGGACAGTTTCTTCCAGACATGCCAGATTTCTCCCAAATATATCACATCTCCTCCAAGGAATACCAGGTTTCCCCCTGGAAAAAGGACCTATTCACCCACAAATACCTCTTTTATCCCCAAAATAGGACAGTTTCGTCCAGAAATGCCACATTTCTCCCAAATATATCACAAACTCTCCACGAAATACCAGGTTTCCCCCTTCAAATAGGACCTTTTCAAACACAAATACCTCTTTTATCCCCAAAATAGGACAGTTTCTTCCAGACATGCCACATTTCTCCCAAATATAGAACATCTTCTCCAAGAAATACCAGCTTTCCCCCTTCAAATAGAACCTTTTCACCCACAAATACCTCTTTTATCCCCAAAAGAGGACAGTTTCTTCCTGACATGCCACATTTCTCCCAAATATACCACATCTTCTCCAAGAAATACCAGGTTTCCGCCTTCAAATAGGACCTTTTCACCCACAAATACCTCTTTTATCCCCAAAATAGGACAGTTTCTTCCAGACATGCCACATTTCTCCCAAATATATCACATCTCCTGCAAGAAATACCAGCTTTCCCCCTTCAAATAGTACCTTTTCAGCCACAAATACCTGTTTTATCCCCAAAAGAGGACAGTTTCTTCCAGAAATGCCACATTTCTCCCAAATCTATCACATCTTCTCCAAGAAATACCAGGTTTCCCCCTTCAAATAGGACCTTTTCACCCAGAAATACCTCTTTTATCCCCAAAATAGGACAGTTTCTTCCAGAAATGCCACATTTCTCCCAAATATATCACAGCTTCTCCAAGAAATACCAGGTTTCCCCCTTCAAATAGGACCTTTTCACCCACAAATACCTCTTTTATCCCCAAAAGAGGACAGTTTCTTCCAGACATGCCACATTTCTCCCAAATATATCACATCTTCTCCAAGAAATACCAGGTTTCTCTCTTGAAAAAGGACCTTTACACCCACAAATACCTCTTTTATCCCCAAAATAGGACAGTTTCTTCCTAACATGGCACATTTCTCCCAAATATACCACATCTTCTCCAAGAAATACCAGCTTTCCCCCTGGAAATAGGACCTTTTCACCCACAAATACCTCTTTTATCCCCCAAATAGGACATTTTCTTCCAGAAATGCCACATTTCTCCCAAATAGGTCACAGCTTCTCCAAGAAATAACAGGTTTCCCCCTTCAAATAGGACCTTTTCAAACACAAATACCTCTTTTATCCACAAAATAGGACAGTTTCTTCCAGAAATGCCAGATTTCTCCCAAATATATCACATCTTCTCCAAGAAATACCAGGATTCCTCCTGAAATAGGAACCATTCTCCCACAAATAACAGCCTTCTCCCAACAAATTGGACATTTTCTTCCAGAAAGGCCACATTTCTCCCAAGTAGATCACATCTTCTTCAAGAAATACCACGTTTCCGCCTTCAGATAGGACCTTTTCACCCACAAATACCTCTTTTATCCCCAAAATAGGAGAGTTTCTTCCAGAAATGCCACATTTCTATCAAATATATCACATCTCCTCCAAGAAATCCCAGGATTCCTCCTGAAATAGGAAATTTTCTCCCACAAATACCAGCCTTGTCCCCCCAAATTTGACTTTTTCTTCCAGACATGCCACATTTCTCCCAAATAGATCACATCTTCTCCAAGAAATACCACGTTTCCCCCTTCAAATAGGACCTTTTCACCCAGAAATACCTCTTTTATCCCCAAAAGAGGACAGTTTCTTCCAGACATGCCACATTTCTCCAAATATATCACATCTTCTCCACGAAATACCAGCTTTTCCCCTTCAAATAGGACCTTTTCACCCACAAATACCTCTTTTATCCCCAAAATAGGACAGTTTCTTCCAGAAATGCCACATTTCTCCAAAATATATCACATCTCCTCCAAGAAATACCAGGTTTCCCTCTTGAAAAAGGACCTTTACACCCACAAATACCTCTTTTATCCCCAAAATAGGACAGTTTCTTCCAGAAATGCCACATTTCTCCCAAATATATCACATCTTCTCCAAGAAATAACTGGTTTCCCCCTCCAAATAGGACATTTTCACCCACAATTACCTCTTTTATCCCCAAAATAGGACAGTTTCTTCCAGACATGCCACATTTCTCCCAAATATAGCACATCTCCTCCAAGAAATACCAGATTTCCCCCTTCAAATAGGACTTTTCTCCCACAAATACCACTTTTATCCCCAAAAGAGGACAGTTTCTTCCAGAAATGCCACATTTCTCCCAAATATATCACAGCTTCTCCAAGAAATACCAGGTTTCCCCCTTCAAATAGGACCTTTTCACCCACAAATACCTCTTTTATCCCCAAAATAGGACAGTTTCTTCCAGAAATGCCACATTTCTCCGAAATATATCACATCTTCTCCAAGAAATACCTGGTTTCCCCCTTCAAATTGGACCTTTTCACCCACAAATACCTCTTTTATCCCCAAAATAGGACAGTTTCCTCCAGAAATGCCACATTTCTTCCAAATATATCACATCTTCTCCAAGAAATACCAGGATTCCTCCTGAAATAGGACCTCTTCACCCACAAATACCTCTTTTATCCCCAAAATAGGACAGTTTCTTCCAGAAATGCCATATTTCTCCCAAATATATCACATCTTCTCCAAGAAATACCAGCTTTCCCCCTTCAAATAGGACCTTTTCACCCACAAATACCTCTTTTATCCCCAAAATAGGACAGTTTCTTCCAGAAATGCCACATTTCTCCCAAATATATCACATCTTCTCCAAGAAATACCAGCTTTCCGCCATCAAGTAGGACCTTTTCACCCACAAATACCTGTTTGATCCCCAAAATAGGACAGTTTCTTCCAGACATGACAGATTTCTCCCAAATATATCACATCTTCTCCAAGAAATACCACGTTTCCCCCTGGAAATAGGACCTTTTCACCCACAAATACCTCTTTTATCCCCAAAACAGGACAGTTTCTTCCAGAAAGGCCACATTTCTCCCAAATATATCACAGCTTCTCCAAGAAATACCAGCTTTCCCCCTTCAAATAGCATCTTTTCACCCACAAATACCTGTTTTATCCCCAAAAGAGGACAGTTTCTTCTAGAAATGCCACATTTCTCCCAAATATATCACATCTCCTCCAAGAAATACCAGGTTTCCCCCTTCAAATAGGAACTTTTCACCCACAAATACCTCTTTTATACATAAAATAGGACAGTTTATTCCAGAAATGCCACATTTCTCCCAAATATATCACATCTTCTCCAAGAAATACCTGCTTTCCCCCTTCAAATAGGACCTTTTCACCCACAAATACCTCTTTTATCCACAAAATAGGACAGTTTCTTCCAGAAATGCCACATTTCTCCCAAATAGATCACATCTTCTCCAAGAAATAACTGGTTTCCTCCTGAAATAGGAACTTTTGTCCCACAAATACCTCTTTTATCCCGAAAATAGGACTGTTTCTTCCAGAAAGGCCACATTTCTCCCAAATATATCACATCTCCTCCAAGAAATACCAGGTTTCCCTCTTGAAAAAGGACCTTTTCACCCACAAATACCTCTTTTATCCCCAAAATAGGACAGTTTCTTCCAGAAATGCCACATTTCTCCCAAATATATCACATCTTCTCCAAGAAATACCAGGTTTCCCCCTGGAAATAGGACCTTTTCACCCACAAATACCAGCCTTGTCCCCAAAATAGGACAGTTTCTTCCAGACATGCCACATTTCTCCCAAATATATCACATCTCCTCCAAGAAATACCACGCTTCCCCCTTGAAATAGGACCGTTTCACCCACAAATACCTCTTTTATCCCCAAAAGAGGACAGTTTCTTCCAGAAATGCCACATTTCTCCCAAATATATCACATCTTCTCCAAGAAATACCTGCTTTCCCCCTTCAAATAGGACCTTTTCACCCACAAATACCTCTTTCACCCCAAAAAGAGGACAGTTTCTTGCAGATATGCCACATTTCTCCATAATATATCACATCTTCACCAAGAAATACCAGGTTTCCCCCTTCAAATAGGAAATTTTCACCCACAAATACCTCCTTTATCCCCAAAATAGGACAGTTTCTTCCAGACAGGCCACATTTCTCCCAAATATATCACATCTCCTCCAAGAAATACCAGGTTTCCCCCTTCAAATAGGACCTTTTCAAACACAAATACCTCTTTTATCCCCAAAATAGGACAGTTTCTTCCAGAAATGCCAGATTTCTCCCAAATATATCACATCTTCTCCAAGAAATACCAGGGTTCCCCCTTCAAATAGGAACTTTTCTCCCACAAATACCAGCCTTGTCCCCAAAATAGGACATTTTCTTCCAGAAATGCCACATTTCTCCCAAATATATCACATCTTCTCCAAGAAATACCAGGTTTCCCCCTTCAAAGAGGACCTTTTCACCCACAAATACCTCTTTTATCCCCAAAAGAGGACAGTTTCTTCCGACATGCCACATTTCTCCCAGATATATCACATCTTCTCCATGAAATACCAGCTTTCCCCCTGGAAATAGGACCTTTTCACCCACAAATACCTGTTTTATCCCCAAAAAAGGACTGTTTCTTCCAGAAATGCCACATTTCTCCCAAATATATCACATCTTCTACAGGAAATACCATGTTTCCCCCTTCAAATAGGACCTTTTCAGCCACATATACCTCTTTTAACCCCAAAATAGGAGAGTTTCTTCCAGAAATGCCAGATTTCTCCCAAATATATCACATCTTCTCCAAGAAATACCTGGTTTCCCCCTTCAAATAGGACCTTTTCACCCACAAATACCTCTTTTATTCCCAAAACAGGACAGTTTCTTCCAGAAATGCCACATTTCTCCCAAATATATCATATCTTCTCCAAGAAATACCAGCTTTCCCCCTTCAAATAGGACCTTTTCACCCACAAATACCTCTTTTATCCCCAAAATAGGACATTTTCTTCCAGAAATACCAGATTTCTCCCAAATATATCACATCTTCTCCAAGAAATACCAGGTTTCCCCCTTCAAATAGGACCTTTTCACCCACAAATAACTGTTTTATCCCAAAAGAGGACAGTTTCTTCCAGAAATGCCACATTTCTCCCAAATATATCACATCTTCTCCAAGAAATACCAGCTTTCCCCCTTCAATTAGGACCATTTCACCCACAAATACCTCTTTTATCCCCAAAATAGGACAGTTTCTGCCAGAAATGCCACATTTCTCCCAAATATATCACATCTTCTCCAAGAAATACCAGGTTTCCCCCTTCAAATAGCACCTTTTCACCCACAAATACCTATTTGATCCCCAAAATAGGACAGTTACTTCCAGAAATGCCACATTTCTCCCAAATAGATCACATCTTCTCCACGAAATACCAGCTTTCCCCCTTCAAATAGGACCTTTTCACCCACAAATACCTCTTTTATCCCCAAAATAGGACAGTTTCTGCCAGAAATGCCACATTTCTCCCAAATAGATCACATCTTCTCCAAGAAATACCAGCTTTCCCCCTTCAAATAGGACCTCTTCACCCACAAATACCTGTTTTATCCCCAAAATAGGATAGTTTCTTCCAGAAATGCCACATTTCTCCCAAATATAGAGAATCTTCTCCAAGAAATACCACGTTTCCAACTTCAAATAGGACCTTTTCTCCCACAAATACCTCTTTTATCCCCAAAATAGGACAGTTTCTTCCTGACATGCCACATTTCTCCCAAATATATCACATCTTCTCCAAGAAATACCAGGTTTCCCTCTGGAAGTAGCAAATTTTCTCCCACAAATACCTGTTTGATCCCCAAAAGAGGACAGTTTCTTCCTGACATGCCACATTTCTCCCAAATAGATCACATCTTCTTCAAGAAATACCAGGTTTCCCCCTTCAAATAGGACCTTTTCACCAACAAATACCTTTTTTATCCCCAAAATAGGACAGTTTCTTCCAGAAATGCCAGATTTCTCCCAAATATAGAGCATCTTCTCCAAGAAATACCACGTTTCCCCCTTCAAATAGGACCTTTTCACCCACAAATACCTCTTTTATCCCCAAAAGAGGACAGTTTCCTCCTGACATGCCAGATTTCTCCCAAATATATCACATCTCCTCCAAGGAATACCAGGTTTCCCCCTGGAAAAAGGACCTATTCACCCACAAATACCTCTTTTATCCCCAAAATAGGACAGTTTCTTCCAGAAATGCCACATTTCTCCCAAATATATCACATCTTCTCCAAGAAATACCAGGTTTCCCCCTTCAAATAGGACCTTTTCACCCACAAATACCTCTTTTATCCCCAAAAGAGGACAGTTTCTTCCAGACATGCCACATTTCTCCCAAATATATCACATCTTCTCCAAGAAATACCAGGTTTCCCCCTTCAAATAGGACCTTTTCACCCACAAATACCTCTTTTATCCCCAAAAGAGGACAGTTTCTTCCTGACATGCCACATTTCTCCCAAATATACCACATCTTCTCCAAGAAATACCAGGTTTCCCCCTTCAAATAGGACCTTTTCACCCACAAATACCTCTTTTATCCACAAAATAGGACAGTTTCTTCCAGAAATGCCACATTTCTCCCAAATAGATCACATCTTCTCCAAGAAATAACTGGTTTCCTCCTGAAATAGGAACTTTTGTCCCACAAATACCTCTTTTATCCCCAAAATAGGACTGTTTCTTCCAGAAAGGCCACATTTCTCCCAAATATATCACATCTCCTCCAAGAAATACCAGGTTTCCCTCTTGAAAAAGGACCTTTTCACCCACAAATACCTCTTTTATCCCCAAAATAGGACAGTTTCTTCCAGAAATGCCACATTTCTCCCAAATATATCACATCTTCTCCAAGAAATACCAGGTTTCCCCCTTCAAATAGGACCTTTTCACCCACAAATACCAGCCTTGTCCCCAAAATAGGACAGTTTCTTCCAGACATGCCACATTTCTCCCAAATATATCACATCTCCTCCAAGAAATACCACGCTTCCCCCTTGAAATAGGACCGTTTCACCCACAAATACCTCTTTTATCCCCAAAAGAGGACAGTTTCTTCCAGAAATGCCACATTTCTCCCAAATATATCACATCTTCTCCAAGAAATACCTGCTTTCCCCCTTCAAATAGGACCTTTTCACCCACAAATACCTCTTTTACCCCAAAAAGAGGACAGTTTCTTGCAGATATGCCACATTTCTCCATAATATATCACATCTTCACCAAGAAATACCAGGTTTCCCCCTTCAAATAGGAAATTTTCACCCACAAATACCTCCTTTATCCCCAAAATAGGACAGTTTCTTCCAGACATGCCACATTTCTCCCAAATATATCACATCTCCGCCAAGAAATACCAGGTTTCCCCCTTCAAATAGGACCTTTTCAAACACAAATACCTCTTTTATCCCCAAAATAGGACAGTTTCTTCCAGAAATGCCAGATTTCTCCCAAATATATCACATCTTCTCCAAGAAATACCAGGGTTCCCCCTTCAAATAGGAACTTTTCTCCCACAAATACCAGCCTTGTCCCCAAAATAGGACATTTTCTTCCAGAAATGCCACATTTCTCCCAAATATATCACATCTTCTCCAAGAAATACCAGGTTTCCCCCTTCAAAGAGGACCTTTTCAAACACAAATACCTCTTTTATCCCCAAAAGAGGACAGTTTCTTCCGACATGCCACATTTCTCCCAGATATATCACATCTTCTCCATGAAATACCAGCTTTCCCCCTGGAAATAGGACCTTTTCACCCACAAATACCTGTTTTATCCCCAAAAAAGGACTGTTTCTTCCAGAAATGCCACATTTCTCCCAAATATATCACATCTTCTACAGGAAATACCATGTTTCCCCCTTCAAATAGGACCTTTTCAGCCACATATACCTCTTTTATCCCCAAAATAGGAGAGTTTCTTCCAGAAATGCCAGATTTCTCCCAAATATATCACATCTTCTCCAAGAAATACCTGGTTTCCCCCTTCAAATAGGACCTTTTCACCCACAAATACCTCTTTTATTCCCAAAACAGGACAGTTTCTTCCAGAAATGCCACATTTCTCCCAAATATATCATATCTTCTCCAAGAAATACCAGCTTTCCCCCTTCAAATAGGACCTTTTCACCCACAAATACCTCTTTTATCCCCAAAATAGGACATTTTCTTCCAGAAATACCAGATTTCTCCCAAATATATCACATCTTCTCCAAGAAATACCAGGTTTCCCCCTTCAAATAGGACCTTTTCACCCACAAATACCTCTTTTATCCACAAAATAGGACAGTTTCTTACAGAAATGCCACATTTCTCCCAAATAGATCACATCTTCTCCAAGAAATAACTGGTTTCCTCCTGAAATAGGAACTTTTGTCCCACAAATACCTCTTTTATCCCCAAAATAGGACTGTTTCTTCCAGAAAGGCCACATTTCTCCCAAATATATCACATCTCCTCCAAGAAATACCAGGTTTCCCTCTTGAAAAAGGACCTTTTCACCCACAAATACCTCTTTTATCCCCAAAATAGGACAGTTTCTTCCTGACATGCCACATTTCTCCCAAATATATCACATCTTCTCCAAGAAATACCAGGTTTCCCCCTGGAAATAGGACCTTTTCACCCACAAATACCAGCCTTGTCCCCAAAATAGGACAGTTTCTTCCAGACATGCCACATTTCTCCCAAATATATCACATCTCCTCCAAGAAATACCACGCTTCCCCCTTGAAATAGGACCGTTTCACCCACAAATACCTCTTTTATCCCCAAAAGAGGACAGTTTCTTCCAGAAATGCCACATTTCTCCCAAATATATCACATCTTCTCCAAGAAATACCTGCTTTCCCCCTTCAAATAGGACCTTTTCACCCACAAATACCTCTTTTACCCCAAAAAGAGGACAGTTTCTTGCAGATATGCCACATTTCTCCATAATATATCACATCTTCACCAAGAAATACCAGGTTTCCCCCTTCAAATAGGAAATTTTCACCCACAAATACCTCCTTTATCCCCAAAATAGGACAGTTTCTTCCAGACATGCCACATTTCTCCCAAATATATCACATCTCCTCCAAGAAATACCAGGTTTCCCCCTTCAAATAGGACCTTTTCACCCACAAATACCTCTTTTATCCCCAAAAGAGGACAGTTTCTTCCAGAAATGCCAGTTTTCTCCCAAATATATCACATTTTCTCCAAGAAATACCAGGGTTCCCCCTTCAAATAGGAACTTTTCTCCCACAAATACCAGCCTTGTCCCCAAAATAGGACATTTTCTTCCAGAAATGCCACATTTCTCCCAAATATATCACATCTTCTCCAAGAAATACCAGGTTTCCCCCTTCAAAGAGGACCTTTTCAAACACAAATATCTCTTTTATCCCCAAAAGAGGACAGTTTCTTCCGACATGCCACATTTCTCCCAGATATATCACATCTTCTCCATGAAATACCAGCTTTCCCCCTAGAAATAGGACCTTTTCACCCACAAATACCTGTTTTATCCCCAAAAAAGGACTGTTTCTTCCAGAAATGCCACATTTCTCCCAAATATATCACATCTTCTACAGGAAATACCATGTTTCCCCCTTCAAATAGGACCTTTTCAGCCACATATACCTCTTTTATCCCCAAAATAGGAGAGTTTCTTCCAGAAATGCCAGATTTCTCCCAAATATATCACATCTTCTCCAAGAAATACCTGGTTTCCCCCTTCAAATAGGACCTTTTCACCCACAAATACCTCTTTTATTCCCAAAACAGGACAGTTTCTTCCAGAAATGCCACATTTCTCCCAAATATATCATATCTTCTCCAAGAAATACCAGCTTTCCCCCTTCAAATAGGACCTTTTCACCCACAAATACCTCTTTTATCCCCAAAATAGGACATTTTCTTCCAGAAATGCCAGATTTCTCCCAAATATATCACATCTTCTCCAAGAAATACCAGGTTTCCCCCTTCAAATAGGACCTTTTCACCCACAAATAACTGTTTTATCCCAAAAGAGGACAGTTTCTTCCAGAAATGCCACATTTCTCACAAATATATCACATCTTCTCCAAGAAATACCAGCTTTCCCCCTTCAATTAGGACCATTTCACCCACAAATACCTCTTTTATCCCCAAAATAGGACAGTTTCTGCCAGAAATGCCACATTTCTCCCAAATATATCACATCTTCTCCAAGAAATACCAGGTTTCCCCCTTCAAATAGCACCTTTTCACCCACAAATACCTATTTGATCCCCAAAATAGGACAGTTTCTGCCAGAAATGCCACATTTCTCCCAAATAGATCACATCTTCTCCACGAAATACCAGCTTTCCCCCTTCAAATAGGACCTTTTCACCCACAAATACCTCTTTTATCCCCAAAATAGGACAGTTTCTGCCAGAAATGCCACATTTCTCCCAAATAGATCACATCTTCTCCAAGAAATACCAGCTTTCCCCCTTCAAATAGGACCTCTTCACCCACAAATACCTGTTTTATCCCCAAAATAGGATAGTTTCTTCCAGAAATGCCACATTTCTCCCAAATATAGAGCATCTTCTCCAAGAAATACCACGTTTCCAACTTCAAATAGGACCTTTTCAAACACAAATACCTCTTTTATCCCCAAAAGAGGACAGTTTCTTCCAGAAATGCCAGATTTCTCCCAAATAGATCACATCTTCTCCAAGAAATACCAGGTTTCCCTCTGGAAGTAGCACATTTTCTCCCACAAATACCTGTTTGATCCCCAAAAGAGGACAGTTTCTTCCTGATATGCCACATTTCTCCCAAATAGATCACATCTTCTTCAAGAAATACCAGGTTTCCCCCTTCAAATAGGACCTTTTCACCAACAAATACCTCTTTTATCCCCAAAATAGGACAGTTTCTTCCAGAAATGCCACATTTCTCCCAAATATAGAGCATCTTCTCCAAGAAATACCACGTTTCCCCCTTCAAATAGGACCTTTTCACCCACAAATACCTCTTTTATCCCAAAAAGAGGACAGTTTCTTCCAGACATGCCAGATTTCTCCCAAATATATCACATCTCCTCCAAGGAGTACCAGGTTTCCCCCTGGAAAAAGGACCTATTCACCCACAAATACCTCTTTTATCCCCAAAATAGGACAGTTTCTTCCAGAAATGCCACATTTCTCCCAAATATATCACATCTTCTCCAAGAAATACCAGGTTTCCCCCTTCAAATAGGACCTTTTCACCCACAAATACCTCTTTTATCCCCAAAAGAGGACAGTTTCTTCCAGACATGCCACATTTCTCCCAAATATATCACATCTTCTCCAAGAAATACCAGGTTTCCCCCTTCAAATAGGACCTTTTCACCCACAAATACCTCTTTTATCCCCAAAAGAGGACAGTTTCTTCCAGACATGCCACATTTCTCCCAAATATATCACATCTCCTGCAAGAAATACCAGCTTTCCCCCTTCAAATAGTACCTTTTCACCCACAAATACCTCTTTTATCCACAAAATAGGACAGTTTCTTCCAGAAATGCCACATTTCTCCCAAATCTATCACATCTTCTCCAAGAAATACCAGGTTTCCCCCTGGAAATAGGACCTTTTCACCCACAAATACCTCTTTTATACACAAAATAGGACAGTTTCTTCCAGACATGCCACATTTCTCCCAAATATATCACAGCTTCTCCAAGAAATACCAGGTTTCTCTCTTGAAAAAGGACCTTTACACCCACAAATACCTCTTTTATCCCCAAAATAGGACAGTTTCTTCCAGAAATGCCACATTTCTCCCAAATATACCAAATCTTCTCCAAGAAATACCAGCTTTCCCCCTGGAAATAGGACCTTTTCACCCACAAATGCCTCTTTTATCCCCCAAATTGGACATTTTCTTCCAGAAAGGCCACATTTCTCCCATGTATATCACATCTCCTCCAAGAAATACCAGGTTTCCCCCTTCAAATAGGACCTTTTCACCCACAAATACCTGTTTTATCCCCAAAATAGGACAGTTTCTTCCAGAAATGCCACATTTCTCCCAAATATAGCACATCTTCTCCAAGAAATGCCACGTTTTCCCCTTCAAATAGGACCTTTTCACCCTGTAATGCCTGTTTTATCCTCAAAATAGGACAGTTTCTTCCAGAAATGCCACATTTCTCCCAAATATATCACATCTTCTCCGAGAAATACCAGGTTCCCCCTTGAAATAGGACCTTTTCACCCACAAATACCTCTTTTATCCCCCAAATAGGACAGTTTCTGCCAGAAATGCCACATTTCTCTCAAATATATCACATCTTCTCCAAGAAATACCAGGTTTCCCCCTTCAAATAGGAACTTTTCACCCACAAATACCTGTTTTATACCCAAAATAGGACAGTTTCTTCCAGAAATGCCACATTTCTCCCAAATATATCACATCTCCTCCAAGAAATACCAGGTTTCTCCCTTCAAATAGGACCTTTTCACCAACAAATACCTCTTTTATCCCCAAAATAGGACATTATCTTCCAGAAATGCCACATTTCTCCCAAATATAGAGCATCTTCTCCAAGAAATACCACGTTTCCCCCTTCAAATAGGACCTTTTCACCCACAAATACCTCTTTTATCCCCAAAATAGGACAGTTTCTTCCAGAAAGGCCTCATATCACCCAAATATATCACATCTCCTCCAAGAAATACCAGGTTTCCCCCTTCAAATAGGACCTTTTCACCCACAAATACCTCTTATATCCCCAAAATAGGACAGTTTCTTCCAGAAATGCCAGATTTCTCCCAAATATATCACATCTTCTCCGAGAAATACCAGGATTCCTCCTGAAATAGGACCTTTTCACCCACAAATACCTCTTTTATCCCCAAAATAGGACATTTTCTACCAGAAATGCCACATTTCTCCCAAATATATCACATCTCCTCCAAGAAATACCAGGTTTCCCCCTGGAAAAAGGACCTTTTCACCCACAAATACCTCTTTTATCCCCAAAATAGGACAGTTTCTTCCAGAAATGCCACATTTCTCCAAAGTATATCACATCTCCTCCAAGAAATACCAGCTTTCCCCCTTCAAATAGGACCTTTTCACCCACAAATACCACTTTTATCCCCAAAATAGGACAGTTTCTTCCAGAAATGCCAGATTTCTCCCAAATATATCACATCTCCTCCAAGAAATACCAGCTTTCCCCCTTCAAATAGGACCTTTTCACCCACAAATACCTGTTTTATCCCCCAAATAGGACATTTTCTTCCAGAAATGCCAGATTTCTCCCAAATATATCACATCTTCTCCAAGAAATACCAGGTTTCCCCCTTCAAATAGGACCTTTTCACCCACAAATACCTGTTTTATCCCCAAAATAGGACAGTTTCTTCCAGAAATGCCACATTTCTCCCAAATATATCACATCTTCTCCAAGAAATACCAGCTTTCCCCCTTCAAATAGGACCTTTTCACCCACAAATACCTGTTTTATCCCCAAAATAGGACAGTTTCTTCCAGAAATACCAGATTTCTCCCAAATATATCACATCTTCTCCAAGAAATACCAGGTTTCCCCCTGGAAATAGGACTTTTCACCCACAAATACCTCTTTTATCCCCAAAATAGGACATTTTCTTCCAGAAATACCAGATTTCTCCCAAATATATCACATCTTCTCCAAGAAATACCAGGTTTCCCCCTTCAAATAGGACCTTTTCACCCACAAATAACTGTTTTATCCCAAAAGAGGACAGTTTCTTCCAGAAATGCCACATTTCTCACAAATATATCACATCTTCTCCAAGAAATACCAGCTTTCCCCCTTCAATTAGGACCATTTCACCCACAAATACCTCTTTTATCCCCAAAATAGGACAGTTTCTGCCAGAAATGCCACATTTCTCCCAAATATATCACATCTTCTCCAAGAAATACCAGGTTTCCCCCTTCAAATAGCACCTTTTCACCCACAAATACCTATTTGATCCCCAAAATAGGACAGTTTCTTCCAGAAATGCCACATTTCTCCCAAATAGATCACATCTTCTCCACGAAATACCAGGTTTCCCCCTTCAAATAGGACCTTTTCACCCACAAATACCTCTTTTATCCCCAAAATAGGACAGTTTCTTCCAGAAAGGCCACATTTCTCCCTAATACATCACATCTTCTCCAAGAAATGCCAGCTTTCCCCCTTCAAATAGGACCTCTTCACCCACAAATACCTGTTTTATCCCCAAAATAGGATAGTTTCTTCCAGAACTGCCACATTTCTCCCAAATATAGAGCATCTTCTCCAAGAAATACCACGTTTCCCACTTCAAATAGGACCTTTTCTCCCACAAATACCTCTTTTATCCCCAAAATAGGACAGTTTCTTCCAGAAATGCCAGATTTCTCCCAAATAGATCACATCTTCTCCAAGAAATACCAGCTTTCCCCCTTCAAATAGGACCTTTTCTCCCACAAATACCTCTTTTATCCCCAAAATAGGACAGTTTCTTCCTGACATGCCACATTTCTCCCAAATATATCACAACTTCTCCAAGAAATACCAGGTTTCCCTCTGGAAGTAGCACATTTTCTCCCACAAATACCTGTTTGATCCCCAAAAGAGGACAGTTTCTTCCTGACATGCCACATTTCTCCCAAATAGATCACATCTTCTTCAAGAAATACCAGGTTTCCCCCTTCAAATAGGACCTTTTCACCAACAAATACCTCTTTTATCCCTCAAATTGGAAATTTTCTTCCAGAAATTCCAGATTTCTCCCAAATATATCACATCTTCTCCAAGAAATACCAGCTTTCCCCCTTCAAATAGCACCTTTTCACCCACAAATACCTCTTTTATCCCCAAAATAGGACAGTTTCTTCCAGAAATGCCACATTTCTCCCAAATATATCACATCCTCTCCACGAAATACCAGGTTTCCCCCTTCAAATAGGACCTTTTCACCCACAAATACCTCTTTTATGCTTAAAAGAGGACAGTTTATTGCAGAAATGCCACATTTCTCCCAAATATAGCACATCTCCTCCAAGAAATACCACGTTTCCCCCTTGAAATAGGACCTTTACACCCACAAATACCTGTTTTATCCCCAGAACAGGACAGTTTCTTCCAGAAATGCCACAATTCTCCCAAATATATCACATCTTCTCCAAGAAATACCAGCTTTCCCCCTTGAAATAGGACCTTTTCACCCACAAATACCTGTTTTAAACCCAAAATAGGACAGTTTCTTCCAGAAATGCCACATTTCTCCCAAATATATCACATCTTCACCAAGAAATACCAGGTTTCCCCCTTCAAATAGGACCTTTACATCCACAAATACCTCTTTTATCCCCAAAATAGGACAGTTTCTGCCAGAAATGCCAGATTTCTCCCAAATATATCACATCTTCTCCAAGAAATACCAGGATTCCTCATGAAATAGGTACTTTCTCACACAAATACCAGCATTTCCCACACAAATAGGATATTTTCTTCCAGAAATGCCACATTTCTCCCAAATATATCACATCTTCTCCAAGAAATACCAGCTTTCCCCCTTCAAATAGGAACTTTTCACCCACAAATACCTCTTTTATCCGCCGAATAGGAAAGTTTCTTCCTGAAATGCCACTTTTCTCCCAAATATATCACATCTTCTACAAGAAATACCAGGTTTCCCCCTGGATGTAGCACATTTTCTCACACAAATACCTGTCTGATCCCCAAAATAGGACAGTTTCTTCCAGAAATGCCACATTTCGCCCAAATATATCACATCTTCTCCAAGAAATACCAGGGTTCTCTCTTCAAATAGGACCTTTTCACCCACAAATACCTCTTTTATCCCCAAAAGAGGACAGTTTCTTCCAGAAATGCCACATTTCTCCCAAATATATCACATCTTCTCCAAGAAATACCAGGTTTCCTCCTGAAATAGGAACTTTTGTCCCACAAATACCTCTTTTATCCCCAAAATAGGACTGTTTCTTCCAGACATGCCACATTTCTCCCAAATAGATCACATCTTCTCCTAGAAATACCAGGTTCCCCCTTGAAATAGGACCTTTTCACCCACATATACCTCTTTTATCCCCAAAAGAGGACAGTTTCTTCCAGAGATGCCACATTTCTCCCAAATATATCACATCTTCTCCACGAAATACCAGGTTTCCCCCTTCAAATAGGACCTTTTCACCCACATATACCTCTTTTATCCCCAAAAGAGGAAAGTTTCTTCCAGAAAGACCACATTTCTCCCAAATATAGAACATCTTCTCCAAGAAATACCAGGATTCCTCCTGAAATAGGACCTTTTCACACACAAATACCTCTTTTATCCCCAAAAGAGGACAGTTTCTTCCTGACATGCCAGATTTCTCCCAAATATATCACATCTTCTCCAAGAAATACCAGGTTTCCTCCTGAAATAGGACCTTTTCACCCACAAATACCTCTTTTATCCCCAAAAGAGGACAGTTTCTTCCTGACATGCCACATTTCTCCCAAATATATCACATCTTCTCCAAGAAATAACAGGTTTCCCCCTTCAAATAGGAACTCTTCACCACAAATACCTGTTTTATCCCCAAAACAGGACAGTTTCTTCCAGAAATGCCACATTTCTCCCAAATAGATCACATCTTCTCCAAGAAATACCAGGTTTCCGCCTTCAAATAGGACCTTTTCACCCACAAATACCTCTTTTATCCCCAAAATAGGACATTATCTTCCAGAAATGCCACATTTCTCCCAAATATAGAGCATCTTCTCCAAGAAATACCACGTTTCCCCCTTCAAATAGGACCTTTTCACCCACAAATACCTCTTTTATCCCCAAAATAGGACAGTTTCTTCCAGAAATGCCACATTTCTCCCAAATATACCACATCTTCTCCAAGAAATACCAGCTTTCCCCCTTCAAATAGGACCTTTTCAAACACAAATACCTGTTTGATCCCCAAAAGAGGACAGTTTCTTCCAGAAATGCCACATTTCTCCCAAATATATCACATCTTCTCCAAGAAATACCAGGTTTCCCCCTTCAAATAGGACCTTTTCACCCACAGATACCTCTTTTATCCCCAAAAGAGGACAGTTTCTTCCAGAAATGCCACATTTCTCCCAAATAGATCACATCTTCTCCAAGAAATACCAGGCTTCCCTCTTGAAATAGGACCTTTACACCCACAAATACCTCTTTTATCCCCAAAATAGGACAGTTTCTTCCAGAAATGCCACATTTCTCCCAAATATACCACATCTTCTCCAAGAAATACCAGGTTTCCCCCTTCAAATAGGACCTTTTCACCCACAAATACCTGTTTTATCCCCAAAATAGGACAGTTTCTTCCAGAAAGGCCACATTCCGCCCAAATATATCACATCTTCGCCAAGAAATGTCAGGATTCCTCCTGAAATAGGACATTTTCTCCCACAAATACCAGCCTTCTCCCCCCAAATAGGACATTTTCTTCCAGAAATGCCACATTTCTCCCAAGTATATCACATCTCCTCCAAGAAATACCAGGTTTCCCCTTCAAATGGGACCTTTTCACCCACAAATACCTGTTTTATCCCCAAAATAGGACATTTTCTTCCAGAAAGGCCACATTTCTCCCAAATATATCACATCTTCTCCAAGAAATACCAGCTTTCCCCCTTCAAATAGGACCTTTTCACCCACAAATACCTTTTTTATCCACAAAATAGGACAGTTTCTTCCACACATGCCACATTTCTCCCAAATATAGATCATCTTCTTCATGAAATACCAGGTCTCCCCCTTCAAATAGGAGCTTTTCATCCACAAATGCATGTTTTTTACTCAAATTGGAAATTTTCTTCCAGAAAGGCCAGATTTCTCCCATATATATCACATCTTCTCCAAGAAATACCAGGCCTCCCCCTTCAAATAGGACCTTTTCACCCACAAATACCTCTTTTATCCCCCAAATAGGACAGTTTCTTCCAGACATGCCACATTTCTCCCAAATATATCACAGCTTCTCCAATAAATACCAGGATTCCTCCTGAAATAGGAACTTTTCTTCCACAAATACCTGTTTGATCCCCGAAATAGGACAGTTTCTTCCAGACATGCCATATTTCTCCCAAATATAACACATCTTCTCCAAGAAATACCAGCTTTCCCCCTTCAAATAGGACCTTTTCACCCACAAATACCTCTTTTATCCCCAAAATAGGACAGTTTCTTCCAGAAATGCCACATTTCTCCCAAATGTATCACATCTTCTCCAAGAAATACCTGCTTTCCCCCTTCAAATAGGACCTTTTCACCCACAAATACCTCTTTTATACACAAAATAGGACAGTTTCTTCCAGTAAGGCCACATTTCTCCCAAATATACCACATCTTTTCCAAGAAATACCATGTTTCCCCTGGAAATAGGACCTTTTCACCCACAAATACCTCTTTTATCCCCAAAAGAGGACAGTTTCTTCCAGAAATGCCACATTTCTCCCAAATAGATCACATCTTCTCCAAGAAATACCAGGATTCCTCCTGAAATAGGACCTTTTCTCCCTCAAATACCAGCCTTCTCCCCCCTAATTGGACATTTTCTTCCAGACATGCCCCATTTCTCCCAAATATATCACATCTCCTGCAAGAAATACCAGCTTTCCCCCTTCAAATAGTACCTTTTCACCACATATACCTCTTTTATCCCCAAAATAGGACAGTTTCTGCCAGAAATGCCAGATTACTCCCAAATATATCACATCTTCTTCAAGAAATACCCGGTTTCCCCCTTCAAATATGACCTTTTTCACCCACAAATACCTGTTTGATCCCCAAAATAGGACAGTTTCTTCCAGACATGCCAGATTTCTCCCAAATATATCACATCTTCTCCAAGAAATACCAGGTTTCCCCCTTCAAATACGACCTTTTCACCCACAAATAACTGTTTTATCCCAAAAGAGGACAGTTTCTTCCAGAAATGCCACATTTCTCCCAAATATATCACATCTTCTCCAAGAAATACCAGCTTTCCCCCTTCAAATAGGACCTTTTCACCCACAAATACCTGTTTTATACCTCAAATTGGAAATTTTCTTCCAGAAATTCCAGATTTCTCCCAAGTATAGAACATCTTCTCCAAGAAATACCAGGTTCCCCCTTCAAATAGGACCTTTTCACCCTCAAATACCTTTTTTATCCCCAAAAGAGGACATTTTCTTCCAGAAATGCCACATTTCGCCCAAATATATCACAACTCCTCCAAGAAATACCAGCTTTCCCCCTTCAAATAGGACCTTTTCTCCCACAAATACCTCTTTTACCCCCAAAAGAGGACAGTTTCTTCCAGACATGCCACATTTCTCCCAAATATATCACATCTTCTCCAAGAAATACCAGGTTTCCCCCTTCAAATAGGACCTTTTCACCCACAAATACCTGTTTGATCTCCAAAATAGGACAGTTTCTTCCAGACATGCCACATTTCGCCCAAATATATCTCATCTCCTCCAAGAAATACCAGCTTTCCCCCTTCAAATAGGACCTTTTCACCCACAAATACCTCTTTTACCCCCAAAATAGGACAGTTTCTTCCAGAAATGCCACATTTCGCCCAAATATATCACATCTTCTCCAAGAAATACCGGCTTTCCACCTTGAGATAGGACCCTGTCACCCTCAAATACCTGTTTTATCCCTTTCTTCCGAGCGACATTTCGTTTTGGCGTGTTTATCCGATGCTACACTTCAGCTTTCTGTGACGAATAGTGTAGAAGAGAAAAGCCCCTCTAATAAGGCAGCTAGTAGTTCCAGGAGCGACACACGTTGTGCTTTCAGGGAGGACGTTCCAGAAAGTCGAGAGTTGTGGCTTCTTTCCTGCGGAGAAAAAAGCCCCTGTTTTCAGGCAATGCAGGACGCTGAATTCGCACGTTCTCGGCATAGGAATGCCGCTCCTTCGCTCTCGTGGCTCGAAAGCGGCACTCGCGCTGAACCGCTCCGGAGAGTCTGCAGCTGCAGACTACTGCTTTGCCTGAAAACAGGGGGTTTTTTCTCCGCTGGAAAGAAGCCACAACTCTCGTCTTACTGGAACGTCCTCCCTGAAAGCACAACGTGTGTGGCTCCTCGAACTTCTAGCTGCCTCATTAGCGGTTCTTTTCTCTTCTACTCTATTCGTCACAGAATGCTGAAGTGTAGAATCGGATAAACACTCCAAAACGAAATGTCGCTCGGAAGAAAGGGATAAGAATGAGAGAGAAGCGTAGTGCATTCTGCATGGACACATGGAGAAGTCCGAAGCGCTCCATTGCGATGCGCGCAGAAGAAGCCGCTCACTCGTCGGAGAAAAGCATCCGGCTGAAGTCGCTCTTTCCCGGCATCCGAGAGAAACAAGAGCGCTGCTGAAGGCTGCAAGCGGCATTCGTGGAGAAAGGCGTTGTACCGGCCAGCAACTGCGAACTCTTCGGAGCGGTTCAGCGCGAGTGCCGCTTTCCAGTGACGAGATCGTGAGAGGAGCGTCATTTTCGTCACAGGCTTCCGAATTGTAGAAACGGAGAGGCACCCAGCAACCAGGACGTCTTTTTACGGAAACCTGTATTTCAAGTAGAAAATGTCATGGCTTTGGGAGAATCATGGTTTTTCATGAATAAAAGAAATCTCCTTCTCAGGGGAGAAAATATTGAGTATTTGGGGGAAACGGGACACTTCTAGTGCAAAATATCATCGACTTGGCGCCAGGCTGTATTTCCGGGGAATAATGCCAGATATTTGGAGAAATGTGGTATTTCTGAGTGAAAATGTCCAGTTCTGGGGGATAAAAGAGGTATTTGTGGAAGAAAATGTGCCATTTTGGGGATAAATCAGGTATTTCTGGGAGAAAATGTCGTATTTCAGGGGGGAAGCCTGGTATTTGTGAGAGAAGATGTGATATATTTGGGAGAAAACTGGCATTTCTGGAAGAACAAGTCCAATTTGGGGGGAGACAGCTGGTATTTGTGGGAGAAAAGGTTTTATTTCCTGGGGGAATCCAGGTATGTGTGGAAGAAAATGTCCTATTTGGAGATAAAACAGGTATTTCTGAGAGAAAAGGTCCTATTTCATGGGGGAAACCTGGTATGTGTGGGAGAAAATGTCCATTTTGGGGATAAAACAAGTATTTGTTGGAGAAAATGTCGTATTTCAGGTGGGAAACCTGGTATTTCTTGGAGAAGATGTGATATACTTGGGAGAAAAGTGGCATTTCTGGAAGAAACTGTACTATTTTGGGGATAAAAGAGGTATTTGTGGGTGAAAAGGTCCTATTTCATGGGGGTAACCTGATATTTGTTGGAGAAGATGTTCTATATTTGAGAGAAATGTGTCATGTCTGGAAGAAACTGTCCTACTTGGGGGGAGAAGGCTGGTATTTGTGGGAGAAAAGTTCCTATTTCATGGGGGAAATCCGGTATTTCTTGGAGAAGATGTGATATATTTGGGAGAAATGTGGCATTTCTGGAAGAAACTGTCCTCTTTTGGGGATAAAAGAGGTATTTGTGGGTGAAAAGGTCTTATTTGAAGGGGGAAACGTGGTATTTCTTGGAGAAGATGTTACATATTTGGGAGAAATGTGGCATTTCTGGAAGAAACTGTCCTATTTTGGGGATAAAAGAGGTATTTGTGGGTGATAAGGTCCTATTTGAAGGGGGAATCCTGGTATTTCTTGGAGAAGATGTGATATATTTGGGAGAAATGTGGCATGTCTGGAAGAAACTGTCCTATTTGGGGGGAGAAGGCTGGTATTTGTGGGAGAAAAGGTCCTATTTCAAGGGGGAAATCCGGTATTTCTTGGAGAAGATGTGATATATTTGGGAGAAATGTGGCATTTCTGGAAGAAAATGTCCGATTTGGGGATAAAAGAGGTATTTGTGGGTGAAAAGGTCCTATTTGAAGGGGGAAACGTGGTATTTCTTGGAGGAGATGTGATATATTTGGGCAAAATGTGGCATTTCTGGAAGAAACTGTCCTCTTTTGGGGATAAAAGAGGTATTTGTGGGTGAAAAGGTCCTATTTGAAGGGGGAATCCTGGTATTTCTTGGAGAAGATGTGATATATTTGGGAGAAATCTGGCATGTCAGGAAGAAACTGTCCAATTTTGGGGATAAAAGAGGTATTTGTGGGTGAAAAGGTCCTATTTCCAGGGGGAAACCTGGTATTTCTTGGAGAAGATGTGATAGATTTGGGAGAAATGAGGCATTTCTGGAAGAAACTGTCCTATTTTGGGGATAAAAGAGGTATTTGTGGGTGAAATGGTCCTATTTGAAGGGGGAACCTGGTATTTCTTGGAGAAGATGTGATATATTTGGGAGAAATGTGGCATTTCTGGAAGAAACTGTCCTATTTTGGGGTTAAAAGAGGTATTTGTGGGTGAAAAGGTCCTATTTCCAGGGGGAAACGTGGTATTTGTTGGAGAAGATGTGATATATTTGGGAGAAATTTGGCATTTCTGGAAGCAACTGTCCTATTTTGGGGATAAAAGAGGTATTTCTGTGTGAAAAGGTCCTATTTCAAGAGGGAAACCTGGTATTTCTTGGAGAAGATGTGATATATTTGGGAGAAATGTGGCATGTCTGGAAGAAACTGTCCTCTTTTGGGGATAAAAGAGGTATTTGTGGGTGAAAAGGTCCTATTTGAAGGGGGAAACGTGGTATTTCTTGGAGAAGATGTGATATATTTGGGAGAAATGTGGCATTTCTGTAAGAAAATTTCCAATTAGGGTGGAGAAGGATGGTATTCCTGGGAGAAAAGGTCCTATTTGAAGGGGGGAAAGCTGGTATTTCTTGGAGAAGATGTGATATATTTGGGAGAAATCTGGCATTTCTGGAAGTAACTGTCCTATTTTGGGGATAAAAGAGGTATTTGTGGGTGAAAAGGTCCTATTTGAAGGGGGAATCCTGGTATTTCTTGGAGAAGATGTGATATATTTGGAGAAATGTGGCATTTCTGGAAGAAACTGTCCTATTTTGGGGATAAAAGAGGTATTTGTGGGTGGCAAGGTCCTATTTCAAGGGGGGGAAACCTGGTATTTTCTTGGGAGGAGATGTGATATATTTGGGAGAAATGTGGCATTTCTGGACGAAACTGTCCTATTTGGGGGATAAAAGATGTATTAGTTGGTGAAAAGGTCCTATTTGAAGGGGGAAACCTGGTATTTCTTGGAGAAGATGTGATATATTTGGGAGAAATGTGGCATGTCTGGAAGAAACTGTCCTCTTTTGGGGATAAAAGAGGTATTTGTGGGTGAAAAGGTCCTATTTGAAGGGGGAAACGTGGTATTTCTTGGAGAAGATGTTACATATTTGGGAGAAATGTGGCATTTCTGGAAGAAACTGTCCAATTTTGGGGATAAAAGAGGTATTTGTGGGTGATAAGGTCCTATTTGAAGGGGGAATCCTGGTATTTCTTGGAGAAGATGTGATATATTTGGAGAAATGTGGCATGTCTGGAAGAAACTGTCCTATTTGGGGGGAGAAGGCTGGTATTTGTGGGAGAAAAGGTCCTATTTCAAGGGGGAAATCCGGTATTTCTTGGAGAAGATGTGATATATTTGGGAGAAATGTGGCATTTCTGGAAGAAAATGTCCGATTTGGGGGATAAAAGAGGTATTTGTGGGTGAAAAGGTCCTATTTGAAGGGGGGAAACGTGGTATTTCTTGGAGGAGATGTGATATATTTGGGCAAAATGAGGCATTTCTGGAAGAAACTGTCCTCTTTTGGGGATAAAAGAGGTATTTGTGGGTGAAAAGGTCCTATTTGAAGGGGGAATCCTGGTATTTCTTGGAGAAGATGTGATATATTTGGGAGAAATCAGGCATTTCTGTAAGAAACTGTCCAATTCGGGGAGAGAAGGCAGGTATTTCTGGGAGATAAGGTCCTATTTGAAGGGGAATCCTGGTATTTCTTGGAGAAGATGTGATATATTTGGGAGAAATGTGGCATTTCTGGAAGAAACTGTACTATTTTGGGGATAAAAGAGGTATTTGTGGGTGAAAAGGTCCTATTTCATGGGGGTAACCTGATATTTCTTGGAGAAGATGTTCTATATTTGAGAGAAATGTGTCATGTCTGGAAGAAACTGTCCTACTTGGGGGGAGAAGGCTGGTATTTGTGGGAGAAAAGTTCCTATTTCATGGGGAAATCCGGTATTTCTTGGAGAAGATGTGATATATTTGGGAGAAATGTGGCATTTCTGGAAGAAACTGTCCTCTTTTGGGATAAAAGAGGTATTGTGGGTGAAAAGGTCTTATTTGAAGGGGGAAACGTGGTATTTCTTGGAGAAGATGTACATATTTGGGAGAAATTTGGCATTTCTGGAAGAAACTGTCCTATTTTGGGGATAAAAGAGGTATTTGTGGGTGATAAGGTCCTGTTTGAGGGGGGAATCCTGGTATTTCTTGGAGAAGATGTGATATATTTGGGAGAAATGTGGCATGTCTGGAAGAAACTGTCCTATTTGGGGGAGAAGGCTGGTATTTGTGGGAGAAAAGGTCCTATTTCAAGGGGGAAATCCGGTATTTCTTGGAGAAGATGTGATATATTTGGGAGAAATGTGGCATTTCTGGAAGAAAATGTCCGATTTGGGGATAAAAGAGGTATTTGTGGGTGAAAAGGTCCTATTTGAAGGGGGAAACGTGGTATTTCTTGGAGGAGATGTGATATATTTGGGCAAAATGTGGCATTTCTGGAAGAAACTGTCCTCTTTTGGGGATAAAAGAGGTATTTGTGGGTGAAAAGGTCCTATTTGAAGGGGGAATCCTGGTATTTCTTGGAGAAGATGTGATATATTTGGGAGAAATCTGGCATGTCAGGAAGAAACTGTCCAATTTTGGGGATAAAAGAGGTATTTGTGGGTGAAAAGGTCCTCTTTGAAGGGGGAAACCTGGTATTTCTTGGAGAAGATGTGATATATTTGGGAGAAATGAGGCATTTCTGGAAGAAACTGTCCTATTTTGGGGATAAAAGAGGTATTTGTGGGTGAAATGGTACTATTTGAAGGGGGAACCTGGTATTTCTTGGAGAAGATGTGATATATTTGGGAGAAATGTGGCATGTCAGGAAGAAACTGTCCTATTTTGGGGATAAAAGAGGTATTTCTGTGTGAAAAGGTCCTATTTCAAGAGGGAAACGTGGTATTTCTTGGAGAAGATGTGATCTATTTGGGAGAAATGTGGCATGTCTGGAAGAAACTGTCCTCTTTTGGGGATAAAACAGGTATTTGTGGGTGAAAAGGTCCTATTGAAGGGGGAAACGTGGTATTTCTTGGAGAAGATGTGATATATTTGGGAGAAATGTGGCATTTCTGGAAGAAAATTTCCAATTAGGGTGGAGAAGGATGGTATTCTTGGGAGAAAAGGTCCTATTTGAAGGGGGAAAGCTGGTATTTCTTGGAGAAGATGTGATATATTTGGGAGAAATCTGGCATTTCTGGAAGTAACTGTCCTATTTTGGGATAAAAGAGGTATTTGTGGGTGAAAAGGTCCTATTTGAAGGGGGAAAGCTGGTATTTCTTGGAGAAGATGTGATATATTTGGGAGAAATGTGGCATTTCTGGACGAAACTGTCCTATTTTGGGGATAAAAGAGGTATTTGTGGGTGGCAAGGTCCTATTTCAAGGGGGAAACCTGGTATTTCTTGGAGGAGATGTGATATATTTGGGAGAAATGTGGCATTTCTGGACGAAACTGTCCTATTTTGGGGATAAAAGAGGTATTAGTTGGTGAAAAGGTCCTATTTGAAGGGGGAAACCTGGTATTTCTTGGAGAAGATGTGATATATTTGGGAGAAATGTGGCATGTCTGGAAGAAACTGTCCTCTTTTGGGGATAAAAGAGGTATTTGTGGGTGAAAAGGTCCTATTTCAAGGTGGAAACCTGGTATTTCATGGAGAAGATGTTACATATTTGGGAGAAATATGGCATGTCTGGAAGAAACTGCCGTATTCTGGGGATTAAAGTGGTATTTGTGGGAGAAAAGGTCCTATTTCAAGGGGGAAATCCGGTATTTCTTGGAGAAGATGTGATATATTTGGGAGAAATGTGGCATTTCTGGAAGAAAATGTCCGATTTGGGGATAAAAGAGGTATTTGTGGGTGAAAAGGTCCTATTTGAAGGGGGAAAGCTGGTATTTCTTGGAGAAGATGTGATCTATTTGGGAGAAATGTGGCATTTCTGGAAGAAAATGTCCAATTTGGGGAATAGACTGGTATTTGTGGATGGAAAGTTCTTACTTCAAGGGGGAAAGCTGGTATTTCTTGGAGGAGATGTGATATATTTGGGAGAAATCTGGCATGTCTGGAAGAAAATGTCATATTTGGGGGATAGAACAGGTATTTGTGGGTGAAAAGGTCCTATTTGAAGGGAGAAACCTGGCATTTCTTGGAGAAGATGTGATATATTTGGGAGAAATGTGGCATTTCTGGATGAAAATGTCCTATTTTGGGGATAAAAGAGGTATTTGTGGGTGAAAAGGTCCTATTTCAGGAGGAAACCTGGTATTTCTTGGAGAAGATGTGATATATTTGGGAGAAATGTGGCATTTCTGGAAGAAACTGTCCTATTTTGGGGATAAAAGAGGTATTTGTGGGTGAAAAGGTCCTATTTCAAGGAGGAAAGCTGGTATTTCTTGGAGAAGATGTGATATATTTGGGTGAAATGTGGCATTTCTGGAGGAAACTGTCCTATTTTCGGGATAAAAGAGGTATTTGTGTGTGAAAAGGTCCCATTTAAAGGGGAAACCTGGTATTTCTTGGAGAAGATGTGATATATTTGGGAGAAATGTGGCATGTCAGGAAGTAACTGTCCTCTTTTGGGGATAAAAGAGGTATTTGTGGGTGAAAAGGTCCTATTTCCAGGGGGAAACGTGGAATTTCTTGGAGAAGATGTGATATATTTGGGAGAAATGTGGCATTTCTGGAAGTAACTGTCCTCTTTTGGGGATAAAAGAGGTATTTGTGAGTGAAAAGTTCCTATTTCATGGGGGAAACCTGGTATTTCTTGGAGAAGATGTGATGTATTTGGAAGAAATGTGGCATGTCTGCAAGAAACTGTCCTATTTGGGGGGAGAAGGCTGGTATTTGTGGGAGAAAACTTCCTATTTCATGGGGGAAATCCGGTATTTCTTGGAGAAGATGTGATCTATTTGGGAGAAATGTGGCATTTCTAGAAGAAACTGTCCTATTTTTGGGATAAAAGAGAGTATTTGTGGGTGGCAAGGTCCTATTTGAAGGGGGAAACCTGGTATTTCTTGGAGAAGATGTGATATATTTGGGAGAAATGTGGCATGTCTGGACGAAACTGTCCTCTTTTGGGGATAAAAGAGGTATTTGTGGGTGAAAAGGTCCTATTTCAAGGTGGAAACCTGGTATTTCTTGGAGAAGATGTTACATATTTGGGAGATATATGGCATGTCTGCAAGAAACTGCCGTATTCTGGGGATTAAAGTGGTATTTGTGGGTGAAAAGGTCCTATTTCAAGTGTGAAACGTGGTATTTCTTGGAGAAGATGTGATATATTTGGGAGAAATGTGGCATTTCTGGAAGAAACTGTCCTATTTTGTGGATAAAAGAGGTATTTGTGGGTGAAAAGATCCTATTTGAAGGGGGAAACCTGGTATTTCTTGGAGAAGATGTGATCTATTTGGGAGAAATGTGGCATTTCTCAAAGAAACTGTCCTATTTTGAGGATAAAACAGGTATTTGTGGGTGTAAAGGTCTTATTTAAAGAGGGAAACCTGTTATTTCTGAGAAGATGTGATATATTTGGGAGAAATGTGGCATTTCTGGAAGAAACTGTCCTCTTTTGGGGATAAAACAGGTATTTGTGGGTGAAAAGTTCCTATTTCAAGGGGGAAACCTGGTATTTCTTGGAGAAGATGAGATATATTAGGAAGAAATCTGGCCTTTCTGGAAGAAAATGTCCAATTTGGGGAATAGACAGGTATTTGTGGATGGAAAGTTCCTAGTTCAAGGGGAAAGCTGGTATTTCTTGGAGAAGATGTGATATATTTGGGAGAAATCTGGCATGTCTGGAAGAAAATGTCCTATTTGGGGGATAGAACAGGTATTTGTGGGTGAAAAGGTCCTATTTGAAGGGGGAAACCTGGTATTTCTTGGAGAAGATGTGATATATTTGGGAGAAATGTGGCATTTCTGGATGAAAATGTCCTCTTTTGGGGATAAAAGAGGTATTTGTGGGTGAAAAGGTCCTATTTCAGGAGGAAACCTGGTATTTCTTGGAGAAGATGTGATATATTTGGGAGAAATGTGGCATATCTGGAAGAAACTGTACTCTTTTGGGATAAAAGAGGTATTTGTGGGTGAAAAGGTCCTATTTGAAGGAGGAAAGCTGGTATTTCTTGGAGAAGATGTGATCTATTTGGGTGAAATGTGGCATTTCTGGAAGTAACTGTCCTATTTTGGGGATAAAGAGGTATTTGTGGGTGAAAAGGTCCTATTTCAGGAGGAAACCTGGTATTTCTTGGAGAAGATGTGATATATTTGGGAGAAATCTGGCATGTCCGGAAGAAACTGTCCTCTTTTGGGGATAAAACAGGTGTTTGTGGGTGAAAAGGTCTATTTCAAGGGGGAAACCTGGTATTTCTTGGTGAAGATATGATAGATTCGGGAGAAATGTGGCATTTCTGGAAGAAAATGTCAAATTTGGGGGGAGAAGGCTGGTATTTGTGGGAGAAAAGGTCCTATTTCAAGGGGGAACCCTGGTATTTCTTGGAGAAGATGTGATATATTTGGGAGAAATGTGGCATTTCTGGAAGAAACTGTCGTATTCTGGGGATAAAAGAGGTATTTGTGGGTGAAAAGGTCCTATTTGAAGGGGGAAACGTGGTATTTCTTGGAGAAGATGTGATACATTTGGAGAAATGTGGCATTTCTGGAAGAAACTGACCTCTTTTGGGGATAAAAGAGGTATTTCTTTGTGAAAAGGTCCTATTTGAAGTGGGAAACCTGGTATTTCTTGGAGAAGATGTGATATATTTGTGAGAAATGTGGCATTTCTGGAAGAAACTGTCCTATTTTGGGAATAAAAGAGGTATTTGTGGGTGAAAAGGTCCTATTTCCAGGGGGAAACCTGGTATTTCTTGGAGAAGATGTGATATATTTGGGAGAAATGTGGCATTTCTGAAGAAACTGTCCTCTTTTGGGGATAAAAGAGGTATTTGTGGGTGAAAAGTTCCTATTTGATGGGGGAAACCTGGTATTTCTTGGAGAAGATGTGATATATTTGGGAGAAATGTGGCCTTTCTGGAAGAAACTGTCCTATTTTGGGGATAAAAGAGGTATTTGTGGGTGAAAAGGTCCTATTTGAAGGGGGAATCGTGGTATTTCTTGGAGAAGATGTGATATATTTGGGAGAAATGTGGCCTTTCTGGAAGAAACTGTCCTATTTTGGGGATAAAAGAGGTATTTCTGGGTGAAAAGGTTCTATTTCCAGGGGGAGAGCTGGTATTCCTTGGAGAAGATGTGATATATTTGGGAGAAATGTGGCATGTCTGGAAGAAACTGTCCTCTTTTGGGGATAAAAGAGGTATTTGAGGGTGATAAGGTCCTATTTGAAGGGGGAAACCTGGTATTTCTAGGAGGAGATGTGATATATTTGGGAGAAATCTGGCATTTCTGGTAGAAACTGTCCTATTTTGGGGTTAAAAGAGGTATTTCAGTGTGAAAAGGTCCTATTTGAAGGGGGAAAGCTGGTATTTGTGGGAGAAGATGTGGTATCATTGGGAGAAATGTCGCATGTCAGGAAGAAACTGTCCAATTTGAGGATCAAACTGGTATTTGTGGGTGAAAAGTTCCTATTTCCAGGGGGAAACCTGGTATTTCTTGGAGAAGATGTGATATATTTGGGAGAAATCAGGCATTTCTGGAAGAAACTGTCCAATTTGGGGGATAAAACAGGTATTTGTGGGTGAAAAGGTCCTATTTGAAGGGGAACCCTGGTATTTCTTGGAGAAGATGTGATATATTTGGGAGAAATGTGGCATGTCTGGAAGAAACTGTCCAATTTGAAGGAGAATGCTGGTGTTTGTGGGTGAAAAAATCCTATTTCCAGGGGGAAACCAGGTATTTCTTGGAGAAGATGTGATATATTTGGGAGAAATGTGGCCTTTCTGGAAGAAACTGTCCTCTTTTGGGGATAAAAGAGGTATTTGTGGGTGAAAAGGTCCTATTTGATTGGGGAAACTTGGTATTTCTTGGAGAAGATGTGATATATTTGGGAGAAATGTGGCATGTCTGGAAGAAACTGTCCTATTTTGGGATAAAAGAGGTATTTGTGGGTGAAAAGGTCCTATATGAAGGGGGAAAGCTGGTATTTCTTGGAGAAGAAGTGATATATTTTGGAGAAATGTGGCATTTCTGGAAGAAACTGTATTATTTTGGGGATAAAAGAGGTATTTGTGGGTGAAAAGGTCCTATTTGAAGGGGAAACCTGGTATTTCTTGGAGAAGATGTTACATATTTGGGAGAAATGTGGCATTTCTGGAAGAAACTGTCCTATTTTGGGGATGAAACAGGTATTTGTGGGTGAAAATGTCCCATTTCCAGGGGGAAAACCTCGTATTTCTTTGAGGAGATGTGATAAATTTGGGTGAAATGTGGCCTTTCTAGAAGAAACTGGCCTATTTTGGGGATAAAAGAGGTATTTGTGGGTGAAAAGGTCCTATTTGAAGGGGGAAACGTGGTATTTCTTGGAGAAGATGTGATATATTTGGGAGAAATGTGGCATTTCTGGACGAAACTGTCCTATTTTGGGGGTAAAAGAGGTATTTGTGGGTGAAAAGGTCCTATTTCCAGGGGAAACCTGGTATTTCTTGGAGAAGATGTGATCTATTTGGGAGAAATGTGGCATTTCTGGAAGAAACTGTCCTCTTTTGGGGATAAAAGAGGTATTTCTGTGTGAAAAGGTCCTATTTGAAGGGGGAATGCTGGTATTTCTTGGAGAAGATGTGATATATTTGGGAGAAATCTGGCATTTCTAGAAGAAACTGTCCTATTTGGGAATCAAACAGGTATTTGTGGGTGAAAAGGTCCTATTTGAAGGGGGAATCCTGGTATTTCTTGGAGAAGATGTGATAGATTTGGGAGAAATGTGGCATTTCTGGAAGAAACTGTCCTATTTTTAGGATCAACCAGGTATTTTTTGGTGAAAAGGTCCTATTTCATGGGAGAAACGTGGTATTTCTTGGAGAAGATGTGATATATTTGGGAAAAATGTGGCCTTTCTGGACGAAACTGTCCTCTTTTGGGGATAAAACAGGTATTTGTGGAGAAAAGGTCCTATTTGAAGGGGAAACGTGGTATTTCTTGGAGAACATGTGATATATTTGAGAGAAATGTGGCATTTCTGGAAGAAACTGTCCTCTTTTGGGGATAAAAGAGGTATTTGTGGGTGAAAAGGTCCTATTTCCAGGGGGAACCTGGTATTCTTGGAGGAGATGTGATATATTTGGGAGAAATCTGGCATTTCTGGACGAAACTGTCCTATTTTGGGGATAAAAGAGGTATTTGTGGGTGGTAAGGTCCTATTTGAAGGGGGAAACCTGGTATTTCTTGGAGAAGATGTGATATATTTGGGAGAAATCAGGCATTTCTGTAAGAAACTGTCCAATTCGGGGAGAGAAGGCAGGTATTTGTGGGAGAAAAGGTCCTATTTGAAGGGGGAATCCTGGTATTTCTTGGAGAAGATGTGATATATTTGGGAGAAATGTGGCATTTCTGGAAGAAACTGTACTATTTTGGGGATAAAAGAGGTATTTGTGGGTGAAAAGGTCCTATTTCATGGGGGTAACCTGATATTTCTTGGAGAAGATGTTCTATATTTGAGAGAAATGTGTCATGTCTGGAAGAAACTGTCCTACTTGGGGGGAGAAGGCTGGTATTTGTGGGAGAAAAGTTCCTATTTCATGGGGGAAATCCGGTATTTCTTGGAGAAGATGTGATATATTTGGGAGAAATGTGGCATTTCTGGAAGAAACTGTCCTCTTTTGGGGATAAAAGAGGTATTTGTGGGTGGAAAGGTCCTATTTGAGGGGAGAACGTGGTATTTCATGGAGAAGATGTTACATATTTGGGAGAAATGTGGCATTTCTGGAAGAAACTGTCCTATTTTGGGGATAAAAGAGGTATTTGTGGGTGATAAGGTCCTATTTGAAGGGGGAATCCTGGTATTTCTTGGGAAGATGTGATATATTTGGGAGAAATGTGGCATGTCTGGAAGAAACAGTCCTATTTGGGGGAGAAGGCTGGTATTTGTGGGAGAAAAGGTCCTATTTGAAGGGGGAAATCCGGTATTTCTTGGAGAAGATGTGATATATTTGGGAGAAATGTGGCATTTCTGGAAGAAAATGTCCGATTTGGGGATAAAAGAGGTATTTGTGGGTGAAAAGGTCCTATTTGAAGGGGGAAACGTGGTATTTCTTGGAGGAGATGTGATATATTTGGGCAAAATGTGGCATTTCTGGAAGAAACTGTCATCTTTTGGGGATAAAAGAGGTATTTGTGGGTGAAAAGGTCCTATTTGAAGGGGGAATCCTGGTATTTCTTGGAGAAGATGTGATATATTTGGGAGAAATCTGGCATGTCAGGAAGAAACTGTCCAATTTTGGGTATAAAAGAGGTATTTGTGGGTGAAAAGGTCCTATTTCCAGGGGGAAACCTGGTATTTCTCGGAGAAGATGTGATAGATTTGGGAGAAATGAGGCATTTCTGGAAGAAAATGTCCTATTTTGGGGATAAAAGAGGTATTTGTGGGTGAAATGGTCCTATTTGAATGGGGATCCTGGTATTTCTTGGAGAAGATGTGATATATTTGGGAGAAATGTGGCATGTCAGGAAGAAACTGTCCTATTTTGGGGTTAAAAGAGGTATTTGTGGGTGAAAAGGTCCTATTTCAAGGGGGAAACGTGGTATTTGTTGGAGAAGATGTGATATATTTGGGAGAAATTTGGCATTTCTGGAAGCAACTGTCCTATTTTGGGGATAAAAGAGGTATTTCTGTGTGAAAAGGTCCTATTTCAAGAGGGAAACCTGGTATTTCTTGGAGAAGATGTGATATATTTGGGAGAAATGTGGCATGTCTGGAAGAAACTGTCCTCTTTTGGGGATAAAAGAGGTATTTGTGGGTGAAAAGGTCCTATTTGAAGGGGAAACGTGGTATTTCTTGAGGAGATGTGATATATTTGGGCAAAATGTGGCATTTCTGGAAGAAACTGTCATCTTTTGGGGATAAAAGAGGTATTTGTGGGTGAAAAGGTCCTATTTGAAGGGGGAATCCTGGTATTTCTTGGAGAAGATGTGATATATTTGGGAGAAATGTGGCGTTTCTGGAAGAAAATTTCCAATTAGGGTGGAGAAGGATGGTATTCCTGGGAGAAAAGGTCCTATTTGAAGGGGGAAAGCTGGTATTTCTTGGAGAAGATGTGATATATTTGGGAGAAATCTGGCATTTCTGGAAGAAAATGTCCGATTTGGGGATAAAAGAGGTATTTGTGGGTGAAAAGGTCCTATTTGAAGGGGGAAACGTGGTATTTCTTGGAGGAGATGTGATATATTTGGGCAAAATGTGGCATTTCTGGAAGAAACTGTCATCTTTGGGGATAAAAGAGGTATTTGTGGGTGAAAAGGTCCTATTTGAAGGGGGAATCCTGGTATTTCTTGGAGAAGATGTGATATATTTGGGAGAAATGTGGCGTTTCTGGAAGAAAATTTCCAATTAGGGTGGAGAAGGATGGTATTCCTGGGAGAAAAGGTCCTATTTGAAGGGGGAAAGCTGGTATTTCTTGGAGAAGATGTGATATATTTGGGAGAAATCTGGCATTTCTGGAAGTAACTGTCCTATTTTGGGGATAAAAGAGGTATTTGTGGGTGAAACGGTCCTATTTGAAGGGGGAAACGTGATATTTCTTGGAGAAGATGTGATATATTTGGGAGAAATGTGGCATTTCTGGACGAAACTGTCCTATTTTGGGGATAAAAGAGGTATTTGTGGGTGGCAAGGTCCTATTTCAAGGGGGAAACCTGGTATTTCTTGGAGGAGATGTGATATATTTGGGAGAAATGTGGCATTTCTGGACGAAACTGTCCTATTTGGGGGATAAAAGATGTATTAGTTGGTGAAAAGGTCCTATTTGAAGGGGGAAACCTGGTATTTCTTGGAGAAGATGTGATATATTTGGGAGAAATGTGGCATGTCTGGAAGAAACTGTCCTCTTTTGGGATAAAAGAGGTATTTGTGGGTGAAAAGGTCCTATTTGAAGGGGGAATCTGGTATTTCTTGGAGAAGATGTGATATATTTGGGAGAAATGTGGCATGTCTGGAAGAAACTGTCCTATTTGGGGGGAGAAGGCTGGTATTTGTGGGAGAAAAGGTCCTATTTCAAGGGGGAAATCCGGTATTTCTTGGAGAAGATGTGATATATTTGGGAGAAATGTGGCATTTCTGGAAGAAAATGTCCGATTTGGGGATAAAAGAGGTATTTGTGGGTGAAAAGGTCCTATTTGAAGGGGGAAACGTGGTATTTCTTGGAGAAGATGTGATATATTTGGGCAAAATGTGGCATTTCTGAAGAAACTGTCCTCTTTTGGGATAAAAGAGGTATTTGTGGGTGAAAAGGTCCTATTTGAAGGGGGAATCCTGGTATTTCTTGGAGAAGATGTGATATATTTGGGAGAAATCAGGCATTTCTGTAAGAAACTGTCCAATTCGGGGAGAGAAGGCAGGTATTTGTGGGAGAAAAGGTCCTATTTCAAGGGGGAAATCCGGTATTTCTTAGAGAAGATGTGATATATTTGGGAGAAATGTGGCATTTCTGGATGAAACTGTACTATTTTGGGGATAAAAGAGGTATTTGTGTGTGAAAAGGTCCTATTTCATGGGGGTAACCTGATATTTGTTGGAGAAGATGTTCTATATTTGAGAGAAATGTGTCATGTCTGGAAGAAACTGTCCTACTTGGGGGAGAAGGCTGGTATTTGTGGGAGAAAAGTTCCTATTTCATGGGGGAAATCCGGTATTTCTTGGAGAAGATGTGATATATTTGGGAGAAATGTGGCATTTCTGGAAGAAACTGTCCTCTTTTGGGGATAAAAGAGGTATTTGTGGGTGAAAAGGTCTTATTTGAAGGGGGAAACGTGGTATTTCTTGGAGAAGATGTTACATATTTGGGAGAAATGTGGCATTTCTGGAAGAAACTGTCCTATTTTGGGGATAAAAGAGGTATTTGTGGGTGATAAGGTCCTATTTGAAGGGGGAATCCTGGTATTTCTTGGAGAAGATGTGATATATTTGGGAGAAATGTGGCATATCTGGAAGAAACTGTCCTATTTGGGGGGAGAAGGCTGGTATTTGTGGG